>JAMKPZ010015366.1:0-58497 GCA_024699675.1 Amphibolis antarctica | reverse complement strand
GGCCCATTCCCCATAACCACTGGCAATATTCCTAATGCACGACGATCTCCCTTACCCGGCAATCGGCAAACTTGTCACAGCTACTGGCTAGACGCTTGGGTAAATAATTCAAATCTACTGGAAAGATAAGGTAAGATTTAATTACTTAAATCTTGCAATCAATCAATCATGTGGATCACGGGATTAAATTGAAACGTACGTGGGGTTTCCATCCCAGGATCACCCAAAACGGAAGGTAATTCCCTATATAAAGGACCCTCTGTACCATGCAAGAGGCTTTTTTCTGACATTCTGAAGGTGTGATTCGAAGGAGAGCCGCTCGGAGCATTGACGTCTTGTTGCCGCACTGGAGCAAAGACTTCCAAGCATCGTCGACATCTCCTTGCAGGTAAGCTCCCTCTTTGCCTTGCCATCATGCCTCGAATTGAGCCTCATTTCTTCAAACCCTGACCGTACTGGACCTTCCCCATGTAAAGGGAAAGGTCAAAGGATATGCCTGGGTATCACTCCTTTGGATACGCTTTCGAAGGTACGGGCAGCCACCCTCCCTACATGGTAAATCCACCTGGTATGATCGAGATCAGTTCGGTCACGATTCCTTCGTCGGGTTTTTTATATGGAAACCCATGTTTTCTTACGTGTTTTTATGAATACATCATCAGGTTTTCTCTATCCCTTCTTTGAAATGCCTGGTACAGTCAGATGTGTCGTCTCCGCTTATAGACAATCGTTTACCTGAAGGTGTCTGCCTCTCCCATCTTTCGGGACTGGGTGCAGAAATCCTTGCACTCGGAAGTGGAGGCGACATACTGGGTGAACATCTGGTCCCAGACTCGAATGTCTTGTAGGTAGACAGGTAGACCCACCAGACCTCTGGCTTTTCAGCTAGAGGTCTGTAGCGGTGGCTACCACGTCTATAGTCGTGTTTTACCTATTTCCAACTTATCTCACTGGAAGAGGCAAAGCTGCCCTCCTGATGCCTTGGAAAGGCTTTCGGGATGAGGTTGTTGGCATGCATCCTTGCCAACGTTGGCCGTCTGGGTGTATGAGTATGTACACCCCAACGGTTCCTTTTTACTGGGTGGAGCAAAGCTGCCTACCCGATGCCCTAGAAAGGCTTCCGGGATGAGGTCGTCGGCATGCATCCTTGCTGACACTGGTCGTTCAGGTGTATGAGTATGTACACCCCGATGGTTCCTTTTAATTGGGAGAAGTGAAGCTGCTCTCTTGATGCCCCGAAAAGGCTTCTAGGATGAGGCCATTCGCATGCATCCTTGCTGACGCCGATCGTCCGAGTGTATGAGTATGTACACTCCGAAGGTTCCTTTTTACCAGGAGAAGCAAAGCTACTCTGCCGAAGCCCCGGAAATGCTTCCGGGATGAGGCCGTCGGCATGCATCCTTGTCGACACCGGTCAACTCGGTGTATGAGTATATATACCCCAACAGTTCCACTTTACCAATAGGAGCAAAGTTGCCCTCCCGATGCCCCGAAAAGGCTTTTGAGATGATGCCATCGGCATGAATCCTTGTTGACGCCGGCCATCTGGGTGTATGAGCATGTGCACCCTGACAGTTGCTTTTTACCAGGTGGAGCAAAGCTGCCCTCCCGATGCCCCAGAAAGGCTTCCAAGATGAGGCTGTCAGCATGAGTCCTTGCCAACCCTAGCCAGACTGGGTACATAAACTCTTGTCCCCAGTAGGAGAGGTGGAATTTCAGGCGGATGTCGGGTAAGGGGATTTGGTAGTTCGGCGTTCTAGTCGGTTATCTCAACAAACATTCAGCTCTTTGGCCAATGGTCCATGATGGTGACCACCATGCCTTTCTCTCTTTTTCTCGCCAGATCCCCTGTGAATCCTCGCACTGGTTTGTTTCACTTACTTTACCGGAAGGAATAAGACTATTCCTCCCAATGCCTTGGAAAGTCTTCCAAGAGGAGGCCGTGTTTGGCTGGGCCGACTATCGCTGTTTTCCATTTTTATAGCTAGAGAGAGGCCGAAATTACCTGGGCTATTTGGGGGTGCCTAATACCTTCCCCAACAGTACCTTGAGTCTAGTATCTAGTTCTCTCATTTTTCGCATAGTTTTACACGATTTTATACAATTTCTGTGATTTTTACCATTTTGATGGCGAAGGGATACTTCCCCACCCGGTTTTCCTTGTTTTCTATGCAAAAATAATGTGGCGACTCCATTTAACAAGCCATTCGCCCCATGTGGCAATGCGCTCCTCAATCACCTTTCAATTCTTTGTACCTCAGCCCATCCACCGGTAGTGTCGGTGGAACGCCATGGGCTTCCTGGTGATAGCCGGATGAAAGAGAGTGTACAAATTTTTGGGGACTCTGCTAGGGAGACTCACTACGTTTTATCGGTTAAGCGACTCAGACTCTCGCTTGTACGGCTCTTTTACAGTCGGCCTTTTGTTTTTCATTTAGGATTGTTACCGTCCTTGCCGCATTTGCTAAGCAAACCCACTTTCAAGTGCATCGAACCACATCACCCTTCTTTGGATTCTCCTTGCAAACCTTTGTAGTTCGCTCTTGTAGTTCTGGATCTCGCTGGCTCCCCCTATCTAGACTCGTTCACAAGCAAGAGCTATGACCACTAGTTTTGCAGCTACATCCAGGACATCCCCATCTGTCATCGCAACAGCCTCCATGCTACTGTCTGTGCCCTTCGACCTGCCACCTCCTATCGTCACCAGGATGAACTTCACCAGGCCGATCATTGTACCTGTTGTAGCCACGAATCTACCCTGGGCACCAGACTTGTCCAGCGCTACGGCGTTCGACAATCTCGCACCGCATCCTGTGCCGCCTACCTCTGCAGTTGCTGGAGATGAAGGTGACAGGCTGATTCCCACGCGGAACACCGGCCCATCTTACCAGCCACCCTCAAACAAGGAGGGCATATAAGGGGCCAGCACCTACCAGCCGCCATGGCCAAGGCATTTCGAACAGACCCTCCTGGCTCATCAGCTGGTGCACTACCAACAGCAAGGGATTAGTTTGGTAATCCCACCCAGGCCAACCATCCGCATACTAGAGATGCTGCACATCGAAGAATATGACGTCATCACCACTCCCATGGTAGGCCAATTCTTTTAGCCGCTACTACTGTTGCCCAAATGCCAGACCTGTAGGGGCAACTACATCAAAGGATAGCCAAACTGGAAGCATCCTTCCGGAACATGAGGCCTAGCCCGTCGGAACCCTCTTGTTCGTTCCAAAACCTCTATTTTTGTCTAGAGGTGATGCTACCTTCCGACTTCAAGATCCCCAAATTGGTCAAATACAATGGGCATAGTGAATCCCGTGCACCTCCAAGCTTACTGCGGGGACATGGCGGCACTGCAGCATGAAGAGAAGCTCCTCGTTCGACTGTTCCAGAAATCCCTCCAAGGGCCGGCATTGTCGTGGTACATGTACTTGGACTTAACAAAAATCTACACCTGGGAGTAGCTGGCGTACATGTTCCAAGAACAGTACGTGTATAACTTGGACCTGGCACCCAAGTTGGAGGACCTTTGCAGCCTCTGCCAATGTGAAAATAAGCCGTTCAACGGCTACGTTGGCAAATGGAGGGCCCTGGAATCCCAAATCTGGGATAAGCGAACTGAGGAAGATTCGCTGGACATGATTGTACAGGGCACCCAGCCATCACTAGCGTCGTTCCTATGCATTCAATCATACACCACATTATCCCAGCTGATCAAGGCCGACAGCCGCCTAGAGGGGTTTTTGAAGTCTGGAAGATTCTCGGCCCTCCCCTTTGGGGCCAACACTAGAGGAAACATCCATCCCAGTCCACTAGCAACAGGCAACAACGGGGGCAACAATCGTGGGTTTTTGAGGAACGACAACAGGCAACTGTTTCCCGTCACGGTCGTGGCAGCCGCACCCCTCCATATCAGCTGCAACAAGTGTACGCTCCAACCTAGGAGTATCATTCACCGGCCATCACCCTGATTCAGCAACAGGTCTACACAGCCCGATCCGCACCAGATCAGCAGCCTTGGAGGCCAAGGGCTCCACCACCGACAACCACACCCGAGCCACCGGTGTCACAGCAACGGCAGGCAACAGCCCCAGGATCTTCCCGTCGAATTAACCAAGGGCAAAATGGGGGCCAAACGGGTGCCAACCAATAGCACGCCACCCAACAACAGCCACGGCAACCACGCCAACCACCTACGCAGGTGCAGCAGCCACGCATAACAGAGTACACACCCCTCTCAAAACCATTGAGCCAGGTGTTTCGCAGGGCGCAGATGTTGCTCACTCTCCCTCCTATCAAACCACCCCTAGTTGTTCTTCCCTCCTGGTACAACTCACAGTAGTACTGCGAGTATCACCGATCTACTGGCCATATGACCAACCACTGCCAGGTGCTAAGACAGGCCATCTAGCGTCTCATTGACTCGAGAACCATCGAGCTTCAATAGCCTCCTGCATTGCCCAAGTCGAGCCAGCAAACTTTCCCAAACCTTGCGGAGAACTCTCGAGTGAACACCATCCTCCCGGATTCTGGTAACAGGAGACAGCATCCACTTGAAGGATTTCAACCTATGCAGCCGGTGTCCACGTATTCAACTAGACACAGGCAAGGGACAAGGTGATCCCTCCCTTCAACACAACCGCTGGAAGTCGGATTCCCCTAGCTGAACCCGGTCAACCTCATCCGTCTGGCCCACAACCCGCCAACGCTCGAGCTCCGACCGTATTACTAGCAACTCCAGTCCTGTGTCTTCACTATCCACAACCACCAAAGGAGGAGGAGGTCTTCATGACCTACATCGCAACAAGGGCCATCCCCGTGTTCTGGAAAACCCTTTGTTTAGGTGGTAGCTGTGGTCACTTCGTCAGGGGTGTCAGGCGCTGGGACAGCCGTCCCAACTCGACCCAAGGTGATCCTCTACTCATCAGCCACCCCAGTCAGAGCGGCCATCCCTACAGTGCCCTCAATCCCCAAGGTCCCTGTGGCCAATCTCACTCCCTCAGTCACTTTAACAGCTGCAGCCCTAGCACCACTCCAAGCACATCTAGCAAGGCAATAGTTCACACCCATGACCGTGCCATCTACTCCAGCCGCATCCACCTTTGAGCAGCGTAAGGGCAAGGAGGCAGTCATCTCTCCAACTCCCTCCCCATTCCAACAACAATCGTCCGCATGCACGGCTATAACCAAGTCTGACCAAGTATATTAGCCAAAGCCACGTCATGAGGGGATCTCCATCCCGGGAATGCCAAACCAATCGTCGACCGATAGCCGTTCGCTCGCTTCACTGACAACCGCCTCACTAACACTGGTTGCCCACTCACTACCACCCACAGACTTGTCAGTCTAGTTGCGGGGGATACGAGCAGATATCTCACTATGGGATCTACTCTGGTCGTCCATCGAGCACTGGGAAACCCTCCTCAAGGTACTACTGGTGGCAAAAGTGAACCAAAGGTACTTAGACTTGGATCTCTCACTAGCCGAGACTGATCACAACCTATCCCTGTACATCTAGGTACAGTACAAGGACCTATGCATCCCTGTGGTCATGATTGATGATGGATCAGGGATAAACTTGTGCCCACTATAGGTCCTGCACAAGTTGGGGATCAAGGAAGAAGACTTGCTTCCCACAGACCGAGTAATGAGAGGGTTCGACGACACTCTCCACGAAGCTAGAGGTGAGATTATTCTTCCCCTCATCATCGGACCAGCAGCCTTCGATGTTCCGGTACACGTGGTGGACATCCCCCCAAGCTACAACCTCATTTTGGGCCACCCTTTCCTCTACCAAAACTCCATTATACTGGCTGAAAATTACTATCATCCGGTACAGTTTGTGGCCGCCGTAGCATCCTCTAGGTTGCAGCACCCGACACCTGAGCTAGTTGCCGCTGCCTCACCGCCTGACCTCGAAAACCCAGCCGCCATCGACTATCTATCCAGGTGCATGGAGCCTTGGGAGGACACCTTGTAGCCAGACCAGGAGCCAGAAGATGGTTTACTGCGGCTATTTGGAGAGTCTTCGGTAAGCAGCGAAGGGCCAACCCTTCACCAACCTCCCCCACCATCGATATCCCACGGGGAGGAGCTTTGGAAACGGACGATGCGTCCGACTGGTTCGTACAAGGAAAGGGGGCAACAACGTGCGCTCCTTCCCCCTCTCCTTCGACTTAGTGCCACAACACCCACCTAATGACCAGGGTGAGGACCCTTCAGGCTTGTAGGTCATCAAAGTCAAGAGACAAGCCTTATGCCATCTGGGTGACTCCCGCCGGAACCCGCACCTTCAACAACAGGGCTTGGCGTCCCAAACATAAGTGCGCTGGTAGCTACATCCTCAGTAGCCACCGACTCGACTTAGTGCCACAACACCCACCTCATCGCCGAGGCTTGGCATTCATACCAAGTGTCTCGCTCAGCATAGGGTATAGCTAAGAACCATTCGGTCACCGGTACTATCATCCGATAGCCGTCAACCTTTAGTAGGGGTGCTACATCACAGAGTTGGGACAGCTAGCCTGCTCAGTCTAAGTAACATCCTCTATGAGCAAAACGCTGGCCAACATTGCGGGGTAGAACTAGGGGCATTCTGCCCCTCCCCTGCCACAGTCACCTGGACAAGGGAATGTGACCAGCCCGTCGCGCCCTCGTCCAAGACCATATCTAGTTTCTGCATCCTATCAATTAGGCACCTGAGCCATTCAACTAGCCTTGCGCACATACCAACAGATGAGCAGCGTCTCAGGGCAGAACTAGGGGCATTTTGCCCCTCCCCCTCTTCATGTGCCAGGCGACCAGAGTAGTAGATGAAGTTCGCCAACCTCACACCTCAAGCAGGCGAGCACGACAAATCCGTCGCCTTCTCCTCTGGAGCCTTCCCAGGGTTCAGCCTCATTCCTAACCGATAGCCGATATACCTACCCAGCACTCAGCCAAGAGACCACGGATGTAGCTCCCACTAGGTGCATCATCCAGCGCCCTTTTAGCTTGAGGGTCAGCAATCAGTGGAAGACATTGACGGCTTCCCCCTACAAGACCAAGAACTTGAAGAGGTCAGTCCATTGGTACAATCGCCTGAGTCCACCAGTATAACCTCTACTGACGAAGTTGAGCTTGTAAACCTTAGGGATGTACGAAATCGAAAAGAAACAAAAATTAGCAAAGAGGTACCTGAACCTTAGCAGCAAGAACTCCTCACACTCCTACGAGAATTCGTGGAGGTATTTGCATGGGTTTACGAAGACATGCCAAGTTTGGATGAACGGGTAGCAGTCCACCGACTAGCTCTCAAACTGGAAGCCCACCCTGTGAAGCAGAAAGCTCAATGGATGAGATAGGAATGGGCCCAGAAGGTGAAGGAGGAAGTTCACAAGTAATTGAACGTCCGATTCTTCCAACCAGTCTTCTACTCGGAATGGGTGGCAAACATGGTGCCCGTACCAAAGAAAGATAGATGGGTACGCATGTGTGTCGACTATCAGGACCTCAACAAGGCTAGCCCCAAGGACGACTTCCCACTACTACACATAGATGTCTTGGTAGACGATGCCGCCAAGTACGGGGTGTACTCTTTCATGGACAGATTCTCCGGTTACAACCAAATCCTCATGGCGAAGGAATACAAGGAGAAGACTGCATTCATGACCCCCTGGGGCATCTTTTGTTATAGGGTGATGCCATTCGGGCTCAAAAATGCTGGTGCTACCTACCAAAGAGCCATGACCACCCTTTTCCATGACAAGATGCACAAACAAGTTAAAGTTTATGTCGACGTTATGGTAGTGAAGGTGCACACAATCAACATCTCAAACACTTGAGAAGATTATTCGAGCACCTAAGGAAGTACAGGCTCAGGTTAAACCCATCAAAATCAACATTCGGGGCCACCATCGGAAAGCTCCTGGGCTTCGTCATCAGCAAGCGGGGGATTGACGTGGATCCCGACAAGGCAAAGGCGATCTTAGATATGACTCCCCCACAGACAGAGCAGTAGGTTCTAAGCTTGTTGGGAAGGCTACAACACATCGGGCACTTCATCTCGTGCCTCATGCCGACTTGCGAGCCCTTCTTCAGACTGCTAAAGAAAAATTCTAGCTTCACATGGACAGCAGAATGCCAAGCCACTTTCGACCACATCAAGCGGCAACTTTCCCAGCCATCGGTTCTCATGCTGCGTCATCCCAGACGGCCGCTCTTCTTGTAACTGTCTGTCACGGCCTCTTCCATGGGCGCCGTGTTGGGCCAACATGACACCATCGACAGAGTTGAGCAAGTTGTATACTACCTTAGTAAGAAATTCACCAAGGTAGAAGAATGATATGAACTCATAGAAAAATATTGCCTCTCGCTAGTTTGGACAGTGAAAAAACTACAACACTACCTGGTGGTCTACCCGGTTCTGTTGCTTAGTTGCCACGACCCCCTGTGCTACCTCTTTGACCTGCTGGCCTTGGTAGGCAGGTACATAAAATGGTAGATGCTCCTCGCCGAGTTCGACATCCGGTACATGTATCAAAAATCCATGAAGGCCCAAGCCATGGCCGACCAGCTGGCGCACCAACCCTTGCTAGATTATCAGCCATTGGAGGACTCGTTCCCAGATGAGCCGATCTTCACCATCAGTGAGCTGGATCTAGATCAGCTGGAACCCCATACCCTATACTTTGATGGAGCAGTTAATACTAAAGGCCGTGAAATGGGGGTTATTCTAGTGGATCCTCAAGGACGGATGCTGCCCATAGCCAAGCAGCTTCTCTTTGCATGCTCCCACAATGAGGCGGAGTACGAGGCTTGCATCATGGGACTACGGCTCACACTGGAACACCAGGTCACCCATCTGCATGTGTTCGGCGATGCCATGCTGGTAATCTCCCAAACTCTCAATAGGTGGAGGACCCAAGACCCCAAGCTTTAGCCATATCAAGAACTCATACTGCATTTGGCGGAAAGCTTCCGGTTCATCCACTTCCAGCACATTAGTTGTAAACACAAGTCGTACGCAGACGCTTTGGCCGTCCTAGTGTCATGGGTAATGGTTATGGAAGGTGGAAGCATAGCAATAGAAGTCACAACGCTCCACGAGCTGGCTCACAGTCAAGACGTCTACCGCCTCACAGAAGTCCCCTGGTAAGCAGACGTTGGAACCTCAGCTTTATATCTAGCTAGCCGCCCCAGCACTCAGCTGACTATCGACCCACGTAGAGAACCGGTCCCAGTCGATCGACTAGACAATGCAGACCCTGAGTTCCCAGACAACGGTCTGGGGGAATCACAGCAAGAAGACCGCCCCAGGTACTCAGATGTACAAACCTTCCTAGAAACTGGGGAGTTCCCATTAGAAGCCACCATACAAGATCGACGTACGTTGTCCAAGCTAGTAGCCAGCTACGTCTTCAGTGGGGGACAGCTCTATAAGTGATCTTACAACCAGACTCTTCTCTGGTGTGTGACCTAGCCCAAGGTGCATACAGGTTATGCAGGAAATCCATGAACGTGTTTGCGGATCCCACATGAACAGGATCCTCCTGGCAAAGAAGATAATGTTGCAAAGCTACTATTGGAGCACCATGGAGGCGGACTGCACAGCCTACGTCTGTCACTGTCACCAATGCCAGATTCATGGAAATCTCATCCACGCGCCCCCCAGAGAACTATACAACATGGCTTCCCCTTGGCCATTCTCTATGTGGGCCTTGGATGTGGTAGGCGAAGTCAAGCTGACTGCCACCAATGGACACCAGTACATACTGGTGGCCATAGTCACCAAGTGGGTGGAAGCGGAATCCTACAAAACTGTCACAGCAGCTGCCACCCAGAAGTTTCTGTATAACCACATCATCACTCGATATGGCATACCCTTCGAGGTGGTAACCGACAATGGCCCCAACTTTACAGCCAAGCAGGTCATAGGCTACCTTGAGTAGTGTCGCATCCGCCACCTAAGGGCATCCCCCTATAGGCTACAGATGAACGGAGCGGTCGAAGTGGCCAACAAGACATTGGTCTGGATCCTCAAGAAGATGGTCCAGACACATAAGGACTGGCATGACCATCTCTTGTATGCACTTTGGGCCTACCGGACGTCCTTGCGAACCGCCACTGGAGCAACACTATATTCGCTAGTTTATGGGTCTGAAAATGCATTACCGGTGGAAGTGGAGCTTCCATCCCTACACATCCTCAAGGTGGGAGCAAACTCTAATGACTAGTGGTTGGAATCACGTCTGCTACAGCTCGAGCTCTTGGACGAGAGAAGATTGAGGGCATTGGATCACACCTAGAGCTATCAGCGGAAAATGGCAAGGGCTTACGAAAAGAAGGTCCATCCTTGGCTCCTCACACCGGGTGACTTGATCCTCCAAGCCGCCTTCCCAACCGGCTCTACCGGAAAGTTCTCCCCAAATTGGCGTGGGCCTTACGTCGTCACCAAGACCCTCAGTGGGGGAGACACCTACCTCTTCAATTAAGCTGCGCAAGAGGAGTTTGGCCCAATCAATCTATTGCAATTAAAGAAGTTTTACCCATAAACAAAGTGACCAAAGCGCGTCATGGCCGCCGCCTTCAGACACGCCGACCACAGACGTCTCCAACTGGCTCTCCACCAACTGACCGAGAGGTCAGCTCCTGACAGGTATGCTCCCTTTCCCTTGACGAATCCCCTCCTAGGACTCACACGTCATACCATGCATGCATGATAGGCAGGTCCATCCTTCCGGTCATCCTGCTAGAAAGGAAGAGGGTCGACAAGGCTAGCAAAACCATCACCCCCAAGAGCTGGCATGGGTTCCGAGTCTTAGTCCGTTGGAAAATACTTACGCCCCCCTCCGTTGGAAACGCTTGGACGCCGGCAAACGAATCGGCCCCCGTTCATAGCTTGTTGCCCCAATGCCTTACAGACTCCACCATCCAACCAGCCTTCTGTGTCAGCCTTAACCGATAGCCGTGTCCACAGCCAGAGGTGAGAACAGTTTGCAGTAGCAAGTGACACATCCAGCTCAAGAAGTGCTATCCAAACCTCTGGGATGAACTACCAACCCTAGGAGTGTTACCAAATACAACCGAGTTACTATGTTAAAAACTCGAGCATCTAACTCCGACGGTGTCAAGATGAAGCAAAGTGAGTAAGCACTTCTCACCCCGAATGAGCATCCAAGTTCCCTCTTTTACCTAGCCCGAGTGCCACCCGACAATGAGAGAGATTAGCAACTTTGGCTCCCTCTAGGTAATGTATTCCCCTTGGACCCGATCGCAACACCGTTAGGTTATTCTGCTCACCAACAGCACGTGGGAAGGGCTAGTAACATTTTTTTTATTCAATTTTTATTTCCATCTTCTATTTTGTAAAGGAAAAGAATAGCAAAAAGAAGAAAACGAAAAAATAGAGAAAAATGAAGAAAAGTCAATCACTAGAGTCCTTCAACGAGAAAAAAGAAAAAAAAGTTACTTGTTGCTGAGTCTTGAAAACATATAGACTCCTGTATGGGGGAAAAGTAGATTTTAGGATTCCGCTGGCTATTGCCAATCCTATACCTGGCTTGTCGCGATTGACCAAGTATCTCTTTAGGGCTTGGCAACCCATCAAAGTCCGCCAATACAACCAGGTGTCAGGACCCATTTGTCGACACCCATTCCTCCCTTTTTCTCTAGTCCTAAGGCTTGACATCCCAACTAAGTCGTCAAGGTAGGGCTTGGCATCCCTCACACAAGACCCGCTGGTAGCTGCATCCTCAGCAGCATTGGGCTTGGCATCCCATTGAAAGTCGCTTCCACCCCTGAGTTCCGATGCCCACATTTCCGGAACCCACACTATTCTATCCACTGTGTGTGCACCCCCAGAGCAAACTTGTTAGGAAGAATCAGCATAACTATGGGCAGAAGGATAGCTTTCGGATCTCTCGTCTAGACCTGTCTTTATCGCCTTAGGGTCACTTCCACTAGACAAAGGAACCACGTTTACCAAATCCACCTGCATGAATTTCCAACAGTTCCTCTTTTGTTGTGAGGTGAGCCACCTTTCATTCCCATACAGGTTCGGATAGCACTATTGGGCTGGAACAACCACCTTGCGCAGACTATCATGGGTAGCCATTTAAAAATCCCCTTACCTCCTACATGCCACTATTTCAGTCTATAAAACTTTGGTGATAGACTTGGCATCCACCACCTTTACAGTACCAACGAGGCAGAATACAGGAGGATGGGCCATAATACAATGTCTCAACACCTTCACACACATTACTACTTATGCTCATAGATAAGGAGAGGAAACGACACATCCTACCCACCTAGGGGGACTAATGTGCGAATAAGTGTGCAGGTAAATAAGCAAGCCAGGTCAATCAGCCAGTGGCCACTTATGAGACACGGCTACCCTCGGATAGTTGGCACCTCGGCTGCGTCCAAAATCAGGATGCTAACCGTTCCTTACAAGAACGAAGGAGGTCCCCCTGCACATTAGCCAGCTCAGACAACTGGACGCCACTACGAGGGCCCGTGCCAAATGAGACGTCACACGGAGAGACAGCTAGCCGCCAGGTAAATCAGCCGGTTGCCGCTCACGAGACACGGCTGGGTTGAGGAAGCCGACATCGCAATCGTGCCCAAAATGAGGACGCTAACTACAATTGATGGAATGAAGGAGGTTCGGCCATGCACTTTACCATAGGATATACTCATATGCACGCGAATATTCTTATGTACAGAATCCACACAGGAAACACATTTTTTTTGAAAAAAGATAAATTGCATTTTGAGTAACTTTCTCTGATTACAGACAAGAAAAAAAAAACTAGAGGGTACATGACATCAATCCACGTCGTTGTCCCTTTGGTGCCTAACCTTCCGACGCTCGGCCCACCGGCGCTCCCGCTCAGCCTCCCACGCCTCCATCCGCTCAAGCAGCCCGACCAACCGGTCCTCACAGGTCATCACCCACAGAAGAACGTCGTCTCGAGTGCTCAACCGGTCCATTGCCATCTATAGGCATTCACCCATGGAGGTCAGAAGGGTCTCCATGGATGAAGCACTGGTAGCTGCGCTCGAGCCCAGGGCTCCACTCGGGAAAGGTGAGGTGGCAGTAGAGGCAGTCGGCTGAAGTCCGGTCAAAGGTCTGATGGATGGCCCGGTAGAAGTCTCAGCAGACGAGCAGGCTTGCTTAGAAGCGAGCCTCTCGTAACAACCAAGATTGGTCACTATGATGGGCCAGGTCAAGAGCGCCGTCTTCTGTCAGCCACTGGTCAAAATGTGCAAGAAGCCTGCCAGCTCGACCATGGCCTCTCAAAACAACAATTGGCGAGGAGGCCTCCGACTTGAATAGATGATGCTCCGCATCTACCGCCGGACCACCGCCGCCCAATTCACCTAGCAACTGGTTACCATCGTGAAAGTTGCGAGGTAAGTCGCCACACTCACCTCGTCCCAATGTCCCCCTTTCGACAGGATGGTATTGTTCAATATGAACAAGATGAGGTGGGCGACCAGGTTCAAGTCACCTGCCTTGACCACCCACCGGTCCGACCTGAATAGATGATGCTCCGCATCTACCGCCGGACCACCGCCGCCCAGTTCAACTAGCAGCCGGTTACCACCGCGAAAGTTGCGAGGTAAGTTGCCACACTCACCTCGTCCCAGTGTCCCCCTTTCGGCAGGATGGTATTGTTCAAAATGAACAAGATGAGATGGGCGACCGAGTTCAGGTCACCTGCCTTGACCACCCACCGATCCGACCCGATATCCGCCGCAATTGTCTCGTTGATGTCGACGATGCTCCACTAGATGCTCGGCTGAGGGGCAAACACGTCTAACCCGATAAAGCGGAGATCGAGCACCTTGAGCAGGAGGGCATCAAATAGTGCGGCAGGCCCTATCCGGAAGCTGAGAACAAGTTCCAACTCCACCTCAGATAGGTTGGAGTACATCTTGGTGACAAGATCGAGGATGGTCTCCACTCGACAAAGGAGCCCCTGCCTGGCAAACGGCTGCTCCACCTCTGGCAGCCGGTCGAAGTTAGCCAGCCTGCCATACAAAATACTTCTCACCCCAGGCCATCGTCCACGGGGAAAACAAGCTCCTGATCGGCGACGGGTGGCGAGACACCCTTAGTAGCCGCCTTAGCGTAACTGGCGGCCGGGTAATGCCATAGGAGGGCCAGGCGGACAGACTCCGCATTTGAGCCTATGTCGTTGGGCCTCACTGGCGGCATGTCAAGGGATTCCGAGTAGCCGATTCCTCTCGACCAACATCTTTCAGTGTGTCCTCCGCCACGAGCCCATGCAGGGAGCCTTCGCAGACCCCTCGCCTTCCACGCCTTCCTCCAGTGGACAAGAGCCAGATGCCTCGGGGTCCCTGCGCCACTCTGACAACCACCATTGGGAGATAGCATCGGCAGAGGTTGGGTCACACCCCCATCCATAAGTAGGTAAGACACTTGCAACCGAATGGCCTCCACGTGGTTGGGACAGGCAAGGTCTTCCACCGGTAAATCCCTAAGTGTCGGGGGCAGGGTCTCGAGCCACTGTCGCACTGGGTCAAGAGAGTTGGTAGCTGTCCACTGGATATGATCCGTGACATGTTTTATCCTAGGCATCGGGAAGTGGAAGACAAGGCAGGAAGAAAGCGAAACAGGGAGGAAGGCGGAAAAGCAGACAAGAGCAGGGGACGGGGGAAGAAGACAAAGAGACAAGGAGCGAAATCGGAAGGAAGGGAGGAGGGATATCACCACCGCCTGGAAAACCGAAAAAGGACCCAAAAAACCCTAGCTTGAGCTGCAAGTCATGCAAAGAGGTGGGAAATGTGGGTGCCCTCGTGTCCCTTTTATAGGCAAAAATTGACAGGAAGTGACATGAAAAGTGACTACCCAGCCTGCTAGCACATACAAGGGGTTTATCGGTTAAGCAACTGTCCGAACTGAAAATCGAGGGGAGGTGATGTGATGACTGCCTGCATTGACAACCGTGCAAATTTCAGACTGCAGATGTGACACATGCCTGCACGAGGTTAATACCCACTAGTTAATGGCTGGGAGAACTTTCCAGCTTGACTACCCGGCCTACCAATCGAAGTTAGCCAACCTGCCATACAAAATACTTCTCCCCCTAAGCAATCGTCCATGAGGAAAACAAGCTCTTGATCGATGACAGGTGGCAAGACGCCCTCAGCAGCTGCCTCAGTGTAACCGATGGTCGGGTAATGCCACAGGAGGGCCAGGCAAATAGACTCCTCATCTGAGCCCGTGTTGTCGGGCCTTGCCGGCGGCATGTCAGGGCATTCTGGGAGCAGCCAATTCCACCCGACCAACATCTTGTGGTGCGTCCTCCACTGCGAGCCCTCGCAAGGAGCCTCCGCAGATCCCTCACCTTTCGCACCTTCCTCCAGCAAACAAGAGCCAAATGCCTTGGGGTCCCCACGCTGCTCCGACAACCACCATCGGGAGATAGCATTAGCAGAGGTCGGGTCACACCCCCCGTCCATAAGCAAGTAAGACACCTACAAACGGATGGCCTCCGTGTAGTCAGGATAGGCGAGGTCTTTTGTAGGTAAATCCCTAAGTGTCGAGGGCAGGGTCTCGAGCCACTATTGCGCTAGGTCAAGAGAGGCGACAGTCGTCCGCTAGATATGATCTGTGACATGTTTTGTCCTTGGCATCGGGAAGTGGAAGACAAGGCAGGAAGAAAGTGAAATGGGGAGGAAGGCAGAAAAGCAGACAAGACACAAGGAGCGAAACTGGAAGGAAGGGAGGAGGGATATCGCCGTCGCTTGGAAAATCGAAAGAAGGACCCGAAAAACCCTAGCTCGATCTGCAAGTCATGCAAAGAGGTGGGAAATATGGGTGCCCTCGTGTTCCTTTTATAGGCAAAAATCGACGGGACGTGACATGAAAAGTGCCTACATGTGACTACCCGGCCTGCCAGCACATACAAGGGGGCTACCAGTTAAGCAACTGTCTGAACCAAAAATCGAGGGGAGGTGATGTGACAATTGCTTGCACTGACAACCGCACAGATTTCAGACTATAGATGTGACACGTGCCTGCACGAGGTTAATACCCACTGGTTAATGGTCGGGTGAACTTTCCAGCTCGACCACTCGGCCTGCCGGTACCCCCAAAGGTGTCTTCCGGTTAGAGAATCGGAAGTGTAAGCCCATCCCATTTTATGATGTCTCCCGGTTAGGTAACCGAGAGTGTAAGCCCAACTCCCCCTAAGGCATCTTCCGGTTAGAGAACCGGAAGTGTAAGTCCATCCCCTTTTATGGTGTCTCTCGGTTAGGTAACCGAGAGTGTAAGCCCAACTCCCCCCAAGGCGTCTTCCGGTTAGAGAACCAGAAGTGTAAGTCCATCCCCTTTTAAGGCCTCTTTTGGTTAGGCGACCAGGAGTATAAGTCCACACCACCTTGGCGTCTCCTGGTTAAGTAACCGGGTGAGTAAGCTTAGCTTCCCCTAAGGCATCTTCTGGTTAGGCAACCAGAAGTGTAAGTCCACACCACCATGGTAGCTCTTGCTTAAGATACCGGGAGTATAAGTCTGTGCTCACCCATATGAGGTGATGAGGAGCCTGTAGGTAGCTCTTGATGAATCCTTCGAGAGTATAAGTCTGGCCCTCACAGTTCAGGGTGCATCCTCTTTGAACTTCTCAAGACTTCTCTTGACACACCTTCCAAGAAAGTCTATCTCACTCTTAATGAGCAATGGATGTTCACAAAGTGTGAAGCCTCATGTTATCTATCACCTATGCATGGAGGGTCAATCAACCCTAGGACGTCGATTTCCTTCCACCGAGGTGATACAACCTCGCCTAAGGAGGGGCATTCTGTTGACCCCCATGCCTAACATCTATCGAACGGCCGGGTAAATCAACCGGCTACCCACCGGCACTCCGGTATATCACCCGACAGCCGGTTCCCCCAAACTCCTCCCCGGTGAAGTTGCACTTCGCTAGTGTTGAAACTCGTGTTCAGCACCTATTGGGTAGCCAGGTAAATTAGCCGACCACCCACCGGCATGCCAGTAAAATACCTCGGTGGCCGATTCTGAACTCTTCCACCAACATGCAGGTACACCCGTTAATACGCCCGCAAATGTCAAATGAGAGAAAACAGCTGACCACGCAGAACTTTGGCTAATACATGGCATCCAAGGGCAGAAGTACCATTTTCCAGATGGGGTGAGGCAAGGTAAATGCTGAGGTTACGATGGCCATAGGTAAAGCACAGTTTGACTTCCAGGGTAAATTACATGGCCACCGGGTCAATAGCCAGTGCATAATCCTGGCTATCCGCCATGGCCCATTCCCTAGAACCACTGGCAATATTCCTAACGCACGATGATCTCCCTTACCCAGCAACCGGCAAACCTATCACAACTGCCGGCTAGACGCCTGGGTAAATAATTCAAATCTACTAGAAAGATATGGCAAGATTTAATTACTTAAATCCCACAATCAATCAATCAATCACACAGATCACAGGATTAAACCAGAACGTATGCGGGGTTTTCATCCCGGGATCACCCAAAACGGAAGGTAATTCCTTATATAAAGGACCCTCTGTTCCATGCAAGAGGCTTTTTTCTGACATTCTGAAGGCATGATTCGGAGGAGAGCCATTCGGAGCACCGACATCTTGTTGCCGCACCGGAGCAAAGACTTCCGACCATCGTCGGTGTCTCCTTGCAAGTAAGCTCCTTGTTTGCCTTGCCATCATGCTTCTAATTGAGCCTCATTTCTTCGAACCCTGACAATACTGGACCTTCCCCATGCAAAGGGAAAGGTCGAAGGATATGCTTGGGTATCATTCCTTTAGATACGCTTCCAAAGGTACTGGCAGCCACCCTCCCTGCTGGGTAAAGCCACCTGGTACGGTCGAGATTAGTTCGATCATGATTCCTTTGTCGGGTTTTTTATATGGAAACCCATGCTTTCGGGATGAGACCGTCGGCATGAGTCCTTGCCGTCCCTGGCCAGACTGGGTACATAAACTCCTGTCCCCAATAGGAGAGCTGGAATTTCAGGTGGACGTCGGGTAAGGGGACCCGGTAGTGACCACCACACCTTTCTCTCTCTCTTTTTCTTGTCGGATCTCCTGTGAATCCTGTCACTAGTTGGTTTCACTTACTTTACCGGAAGGAATAAGACTATTCCTCCCGATGCCCTAGAAAGTCTTCCAGGAGGAGGCCGTGTTTGGCTGGGCCGACTATCATCGTTTTCCTTTTTAGAGTCGAAGAGAGGCTAGAATTACCTGGGCTATTTGAGGGTGCCTAATACCTTCCCCAACAGTACATTGAGACTCGTATCTAGTTCTCTCATTTTTCGCATAGTTTTACACAGTTTTATACGATTTTTGTGGTTTTTTCCATTTTGATGGCGGAAGGACACTTCCCCATCCGGTTTTCCTTGTTTTCTATGCAAAAATAAGGTGGTGACTCCATTTAATGAGCCATTCGCCCCACGTGGCGATGCTCTCCCTCAATCACCTTTCAATTCTCTGTAGCTTGACCCCTCTACTGACGAAACACCATGGGCTTCCGGGTGATAGTCGGATGAAAGAGAGGGTACACTTTTCTATATATGGGGACTCATTTGAAAAATGTTTAATTAATTTACAAAAAGTACTAGAGAGATGTGAATAGGAAAAGTTAGTGTTAAACTAGGAAAAATACCATTTTATGGTTAAATAAGGAATAGTTTTAGCACATGTCATTTCTGCTAAAGGCATAAAAGTTGACAAAGCAAATGTGGAATTAATATCTAATTTACCTATTCCTAGAATAGTTAAAGATATAAGAGCATTTTTAGGACATGCTAGTTTTTATAGAAGATTTATTAAAAACTTTAGTAAAATTACTCAACCTTTAACTCAATTATTAATTAAGGATGCACAATTTGAATTTAATGAGGAATGCACGAAAGCATTCAATTTTCTTAAGGAAGCCCTGACCACTTCACCTATAGTCTTTGCACCTGATTGGTCTCAACCTTTTGAATTAATGTGTGATGCATCAAAATATGCATTAGGTGCAGTTTTGGGTCAAAAATTAGATAAACTACCAAGAGTAATATATTATGCTAGTAAGACATTGAACAAAACACAAATCAAATATAGTATAACTGAAAAATAATTTCTAGTAGTGGTCTTTGCCTTAGAAAGTTTAGGTCATATCTAATAGGTAGTCATACTATCATTTACACTGATCACTTAGCACTTAAGTATTTGTTAGTTAAAAAGGATGCTAAACCAAGGCTTATAAGATGGATTTTGTTATTGCAAGAGTTTGACTTGGAAATTAAGGGTAAGAAAGGTTGTGAAAATAGTGTGGTAGACCATATGTCAAGATTAGATGCTTCATTCCTGCCTGATCCACCAATAGATGACACATTTCCTGATGAGCAATTGTTTATGCTAAATTCCTAACCATGGTATGCTGGTATAGTTAATTATTTGGCTACGGGTTTAGTACCTAATGATTGGTCCAATTTAGACAAGAAAATGTTCTTTTCTAGGGTTATATATTTCTTTTGGGATGATCCTTACCTATTTAAGCAATGCTCTGACTAGATTGTAAGGAGATGTATCCCAGAAATAGAAACTCAATCAATGGTCATTTTGTCATGATCAACTTACTGGGGGACATTTTGGAGCTACAAAGATTGCTTTAAAAGTGTTTCATAGTGGCCTATATTGGCCAACATTATTTAAAGATGCATACAAATATTGTAAAAATTGTGTTCAATGCCAAAAAGTAGGAAGAATTACAAAATGAAATATGATGCCATTTAATCCTATCCAAGAAGTAGAGGTTTTTAATGTCTGGGGTATAGATTTCATGGGACCTTTTCCAAATTCAAATGGTTTTGTTTATATCCTCCTGGCAGTAGAAAATGTAACCAAGTGGATAAAGGCAGTTCTTACTAAAACTAATGATTCTATAATAGTGATGAGATTTTTAAAATCCAACATAATGTCTCGATTTGGTATTCCAAGAGCAATTATTAGTGAAAGGGAAACTCATTTCTATAACATAAACTTTGAAAAGTTATTGAAAAGATATGGAGTATTACATAGGTTAGCTACCCCTCACCATTCTCAACCAGTAGACAAGTTGAAAGTGCTAACAAGCAAAACAAAGGAATCTTAGAAAATGTTATAAACACCACTAGGAGAGACTGGTCTGATAAGCTAGATGATTCTCTTTGGGCATATAGAACAGTTTATAAAACAATATTAGAGACAACTCCATATAAATTAGTATATGGAAAGGCTTGTCATTTTCCTGTGGAATTAGAACATGAAGCATTATAGGCACTTAAACAACTAAACTTAAGTATAAAAATAACAGGTAGTAATAGACAAGTGTAATTAGTAGAATTAGAGGAATTAAGAAATATGGCCTATGAAAGTTCAAAAATAGCTAAAGAAAGGATGAAAGCCTGGCATGATAAAAAATTCTACACAGAATATTTGAAAAAGTGCAAGAAGTTCTATTATATAATTCATGACTACACTCTTTTCCAGGAAAATTGAAATCCAGATGGACTGGTCCTTTTGTTATTAAATATGTTTATCCTTATGGAGCAGTTGATTTGGAAGATCCACAAAGTCATTAAATTTTTAAAGTTAATGGTCAAAGATTAAAACATTTTCTAAAAGTTTCAGAGAGGAAAGAGGTAGAGTTTGTAGCATTAGGAGAGTGAAGTAATATAATAATAAAAAAAGTGTATATATATGTAAATATATATATATATATATAAAACCAAAAGAAAAGAATATAATTATAAGAATATAATGTTTGTAAAAAGAGTTTAATTTGAACCGCTATTGCATTTTACTTTGAGTAGCATCGAGAGTTATCCTGTTTACCCACAGAGTTAGTGCAAGGGTTATCTTGTTTACACTCGGACTGGATTGAAGAAAAAAAAAAAAAAAAAAAAAAAGTGAAGGAATACACTGTAGGGATAAGCCACGTGTAAGTCCGAGGGTTATCTAGTTTACCCATGGACTTATGTGAGGGTTATTCCCCTCTAAACCAAATACGACTCTGTTTACTGAAAATGAAAATTGCTGAATGAAAAGTTTATTGAATTAAAAAAGGTTAACCCTTTGAATGAATTAAGAATGGTTGTTTCATAACCTGAATGAATTTGAAGATAATTACAATTGAGTGAACTTAATGATGGAGATCAAAAATTCTGAATTGCAATCATATATACAAATGTGCTTGGAATGTTTAAAAGAAAAAGGAAAAGCTTAAATTCTCTAAAATGGTTTAATTCATCAAGTTTTAATCCATCAGATTGTGAACTAAAAATTTTCGAAAGGGATTAAAAAAATTGAAATATGCTATTACACACATACACAAAATTAAAGAAAGCATACATAAAGTGAAACTACAAATAGAGCACAACTAATGGAAAACTCCATTTCATTAAAAGAAAGTTTAATATTACATCAAAGGAGAGCTTTCTCTCCAAATGTCTCAATTTAAAATAAATAAATAAAAATTTACATAAGAAGAAAATACATCAATCATTTCTTGGGAATCTAGATTTCAGCTCTAAAACTTCTACTTTTAGAGCAGCCAGTTGGTCTATCACAGTGTCCACCTTTTCTAAGATAGAAGCTGATTCTCTCTGTTGGGATGTGGAAGGTTCACTGTGGAGCTGTGGTGTCAGTTGATCCTTTGTAGAAAATTGTTTCAAGTCTTTGGTAGTCAATACCCTAGACTTTAATTTCTTTATAGCCCAATTTAATAGATCAGAGGAACTTGACACCAACTAGTAGATGAGATCACCAGAGAATAACTTCTTTTTGATGTTGGTGATCTTGGAAATGAAAACCCTATACTGGTTCACCTGAATCTTATTAAGTACTGCATATGTTGCAATCTTCACAAAGATGGACAATTCTACATCATGTCCAAATCTTTAATATATAGTTCTAATTAGAATCAATGCAATCATATGAGACTTCCCATTAATTTGCTTGAGCCTATTGAACAAATTAATATGAGGGTTTATGGCCATACAATTCTTCATATCCTGCTTTGACCAATCAGCCATTGTAGAAGATTCTAAAATCTCTACACCCTCATCTTTTAATCTTAGGCTCTCATATATATACTTAGGTGTCAAATAAATATTCAAATTAGTTACATTAGACACAAGCACCCCATTCTCCTCATGCAAATTACTATAAAATGCAGGTACTAAATTTTCAGCTTTAAAATTGTTACCTGACCTTGGGATAACTCTTAGTAGCCCCTGAAATTCTAGTAAATCCTTGATTTCATCCATGAAATCAAAGTCCACTAGTTTGCTGAAAAGAATATCAAAATCCCTGATCATCTGAAATTTAGCCCTAACTCTAGCATCTCTAAAAATCACTAGATTAGTGCCCAACTGTTGAGCCTATTCTGCATGAGAGGGGGAGGATGGAGTTGTTGCCTCTGGAGTAGCTGAATGTGATTCTGTTGGTGGAGAATAGATTACCAATGCTCTATCTTCTTCTCCACCAAATCCTGATTGCTACTCGACAAAAATCTCTGTCTGCCCTAAGTCCAGATCACCCTGCATTGGACTTGAGGTTGGAGGATCGATAGTAACTCTTGCCTTTGCCTCTTGTCCTTCTACTTCTTCTTCTTCTTCTTCCCTTTCTGGGGAAGTTGGCTGACACTATATAAAAATTTATAATAAAAAAAAGAGAGAGGAAAATAGATAAACACATGCATATAAAAAGAAAAAAAATAAAAATAAATGGAAACCTAAAACAGACTTGAAGGAAATGTAGCTTAAATTATTACCCGACCCTCCACTGAAGCAAACTGAATGGCTTCAAGGATTGTTAGATTTACCCCTTCATTGTGAGATCATCCCATGTAATCCACTCCTTTAACCAATCTATCCACGTTCTTCACAGTTGAGCTCCAGCTAAATTAATATTTAATTTCCCTTTGACACATATTTCCTGTAGTTACTCATCAAATTTCCTTGCAAATACTTAAGAAATACCTTTCATGAAATTCATCATATTACAGGAGAAATAATTCATAACATTTAAGTATTAACTATAATCACAATTGCTTTAATATCGATGAAATTCATTGAACAGAACAAACAGGGTACAGGTCCGAGGGTAAACTAGTTTACCCTCACGTAAGTTCATGGGTAAACCCTTAATGCTCGTAGAATGGTCTGTGGGTAAACAACGTAACCCATAGATAAGTTCGTGGGTAAATAGCTTAATCCTCAGACTTGCATTTAAGTATAAATTAGGAGTTTTCTCTGTAAATTAATCATTCTAACAGCAACCTAAAGAGTCAAATATCAATCATTCATTCCTTTCTCAATAGGTAATAAACATAAACATAATTAATGATTCAAAACTTAATTCATGCATCATTAAAGTGAATAATTGTGCATACTACTCAAAACTATAGTTAACCTTGTAATCATCATAATTCAATGCAGAATGCAAATAAAACTCATTAAAACACATGAATTTAATATCAATAAAATACACACTCTTGATTCTAAACACCAGCACACCAGCCTGTCCGATCACCTTAGCAGCTACAACCCCGGCCCCACTTCAGGCACACCCAACGAGCCAACCATTCTCACCCTTGACAGCACTGTCTGCTCCAACCTCATCCACATTTGAGCAACGCAAGGGCAAGGAGGCAGTCATCTCTTTGGCTCCATCCCCACTCCAATAGCAGCCATCCACATGCATGGCTATATCAAGGTTTGGCCAAATATATCAACCGAAGCTGCACTAGACGAGGATCTCCATCCTGGTAGTGCCATGCCAGCCATCGTCTCGTAGTCATGCACAAGTTGGGGATCAAGGAGGAGGACTTACTTCCTACAGACCAGGTGATGAGAAGGTTTGATGGCACTCTCCATGAAGCTAGAGGTGAAATCATCCTTCCCCTCGTGGTCAGACTGGCAACCTTCGAAGTTCCGGTACACGTCGTGGACATCCTGCCAAGCTACAACCTCATTTTGGGCAACCCTTTCCTCCACCAAAACTCCATTGCACCTTCCACCCTCCACTGGATGCTCAAATTCCTATGGAAGGGGGAAGTCATTGTTATACTGGCAGAAAATTACCATTGTCTGGGACAGTTCGTCACCACCGTAGCATCCTCTGGGTCGCAACACCCAGCGCTTGAGCTGGCCACCGCCTCCTCAGCACCTATCCTCCAGAGCTGTGCTACTTTTGAGAGTGCCCCACAACCAAACCAGGAGGTAGATGACAATTTGCTGTGCTTGTTCAAAGAGTCTTCAGCAAGTAATGAAGAACCAACCCTTCGCCAACCTCCCCCACCATCGTCCATTTGTCGAGGAAGGACTTTGGGAACGGACACTGCGTTCGATAGGTTCGTACAGGGAAAGGGGTCAACAAGGTGCCCTCCTTCCCCCTCTCCTTCAACATAGCGGTGCGATACCCGCCTAATGACCTGGGTGGGAACTTTCCAGGCTTGTAAGTCATCCAACGCAAGAGACAAGCTTGGCAGCTTCCAGATGACTCACATTGGAACTCGTGCCTTCAACAGCAAGGCTTGGCATCCCATGCACAAGTGTGCTGGTAGTTACATCCTCAGCAACCACCGACTTGACAATCCGATTGAGTCAACCAAGGCTTGACAATCATACCAAGTCTCTCACCTAGCACTGATCAGAGCTAGGAACCGTTTGGGTGCCAGTCCCAACATCTGGCCACCAACAACCTTCAATAGGGGTGCCGCGTAATAGAACCGAGTCAACTAGCTTACTTAGTCTTAGTGGCATCCTCTGCAAACAGAGTGCCAACCAACATCATAGGGCAAAACTAGGAGCATTCTGCCCCTCCCCCGCCACACTCACCTAGACAGGTGAATGTGACCAGCCCATCGCATTCTCCTCTGAGACCCTCTCTGGCTTTCTCCTCCTAGCAAGCTGGCTAGCCACTTGTCCACCCAACCTTCCACATGCACCATTAGGAGAGTAGCGTCTCAGGGCAGAACTAGGGGCATTTCGCCCCTCCCCCTTTTCATGCGCTGGGTAGCTGGAGCAGCAGGCAAAGCTTGACGGCCTCACACCTCAGGTAGGCAAACACAACAAACCTATTTCCTTCTCCTTCAGGGCCTTCCCTGGTTTTTGCCTCATTCCGAACTGGCTGCTAGTGTATCCACCTAGCACTTTGCCAAGAGACCAAGGATGTAGCTTCGACTAGGCTCATTATCCAACACCTTTACAGGTTTAGGGTCAGCAATCAGTGGAGGAGCTTGACGGTTGTCCACTACCAGACCAAGAACTCGAAGAAGCCAGTCCATGGGTCCAACGGCTTGACTCCACCAGTATAACCTCCATTGATGAGGTTGAGCTTGTAAACCTTGGGGATGAACAAAATTGAAAAGAAACAAAAGTCAACAAAGCAGTACTCGAGCCTTACCGGCAACAACTCCTCGCACTCCTACGAGAGTTTGTAGAGGTGTTTGCTTGGGTATATGAAGACATGCCTTGTTTGGATGAGCAGGTAGCTATCCACTGACTACCTCTCAAACCGGGAGCCCACCCTGTAAAGTAGAAAGCTCGACGCATGAGACAGGAATGGGCCTAGAAGTTGAAGGAGTAAGTTCACAAGCAATTGAACATCCGGTTCCTCCAGTCGGTTTTCTACCTGGAATGGGTGGCAAACATGGTGCCTGTGCCCAAGAAAGGCGGGTGGGTATGCATGTGTGTCGACTAGTAGGACCTCAACAAGGCCAGCCCCAAGGACAACTTCCCACTACCGCATATAGAGATGTCTTGGTCGATGACATCGCCAAGTATGGAGTGTATTCCTTCATGGATGGATTCTTTGGTTACAATCAAATCCTCATTGCTAAAGAAGACAAGGAGAAAACCATGTTCACCACTCCTTGGGGCATCTTCTATTATAGGGTGATGCCATTCAGGCGCAAAAATGCCAGTGCTACCTACCAAAGAGCCATGACCACCCTATTCCATGACATGATGCACAAATAAGTCGAAGTTTACATCGACGACATGGTAGTGAAGGCGCGCACGCACCAACAACATCTCAAGCACTTGAGAAGGTTATTCAAGTGCCTAAGGAAGTACAAGCTCAGGCTAAACCTGTCGAAATCAACATTTGGGGCCACCACGGGAAAGTTCCTGGGCTTTGTCATCAACAAGCGTGGAATTGAGGTGGATCTTGACAAGGCAACGACAATCCTAGACATGCCACCCCCACAGATAGAGCAACAGGTCCAGAGCTTGTTAGGAAGACTGTAGTACATCATGTGCTTCATCTCGTGCCTTACGCCAACATGGAAGCCATCCTTCAAATTGCTGAAGAAAAATACCAGCTTCATGTGGATAGCACAATGCCAAGCTGCCTTCGACCACATCAAGTAGCAACTGTCCCGACTGTTGGTTTTGGTGCCGCCTCATCGGGGATGATTGCTCTTCTTGTACTTGTCTATCACGTCCTCTTCCATGGGTGTCATGTTGGGCCAGCATGACACCACCGGCAGGGTTGAAAAGGCCATATACTACCTTAGTAAGAAGTTCACCGACGTAGAGGAGCGATACGAACTCCTTGAGAAGTATTTCCTCTCACTGGTTTGGACGATGAAGAAACTACAGCACTACCTAGTAGTCTACTCGATCCTATTGCTCAGCCGCCATGACCCCCTGCGCTACCTCTTCGACCAGTCAGCCTTGGTAGGTAGATGTGTCAAGAGTCCTTGGCAGTTGCTCCTCACCAAGTTTGACATCCAGTACGTGTCCCAAAAGTCCTTGAAGGCCCAAGCTATGGCTAACCAGCTGGTGCAACAACCCTTGCTGGATTATCAGCCATTGGAGGACTTGTTCCCAGATGAACCTGTCTTCACCATTGGCAAGCCAGGTCCAGATCTACCAGAACCCCATGTGCTATACTTCGACGGAGCGGTCAATGCCAAAGACTGCAGAGTAGGGGTCGTCCTAGTGGATCCTCTAGGACGGATGCTACTGGTAGCCAAGCGGCTACCCTTCGCGTGCTCCCACAATGAGGCAGAGTACAAGGCCTACATCATGGGACTACGTCTCACACTGGAACACCAGGTCACACATCTACATGTGTACGGTGACACTATGCTAGTAATCTCCCAAACTCTTAATAGATGGAGGACTTGAGACCCAAAGCTTCGGTCGTATTAGGAACTCATACTACTTTTGGTAGAAGGCATCCGGCTCGTCCACTTCCAACACGTCTACCGCAAACACAACCTGTACGTTGATGCCTTGGCCATCTTGGTGTCATGGGTGACAATTATGGAAGGTGGAAGCATAGCAGTGGAGGTCACGACACTCCACCAGCCGGCTATATATTCGACGAGCCGCCCAAACACCCGGCAGACAATCGACCCTCTCGATGAACCAGCCCAGGTCAACCGCTAGGAAGATGCAGATCCTGGGCCCCGAGACAACTGCCCGAAGGAGTCACGGCAAGAAGACCACCCCTGGTACTCAGACGTACAAACGTTCCTAGAAACTAGGGAGTTCCCACTAGAAGCAACCACACATGATAGACATACATTGGCTAAGCTAGCAGCCAGCTACGTCTTCCTTGGGGGACAACTACACAAGTGGTCTTATAACTAGACTCTTCTCCGGTGTGTGTCGGCCAAGGCACATACTGTTTCCTTCGTTGTCACCAAATGCTAGATTCATCTAACTCTCATCCATGCACCCCCAAAAGAATTATACAACATGGCCTCCCCTTGGCCATTTTCTATGTGGGCCTTGGATGTGGTGGGTGAAGTCAAGCCAATGACCACCAATGGCCACCAGTACATACTGGTGGCCATAGATTACTTCACCAAGTGGGTGGAAGTGGCATCCTACAAAACTATTATGGCAGCCGCCACCCTGAAGTTCCAGTGTAACCACATCATCACCCAGTATGGTGTGCCCTTTGACGTGGTAACTGACAATGGAACCAACTTCACAGCCAAGCAAGTCATCGGTTACCTCGAGTAGTGCCATGTCTACCACCTCAGGGTGTCCCCTTATAGGCCACAAATGAACGAAGTAGTCAAAGCAGCCAACAAGACATTGGTCCGGATTCTCTAGAAGATGGTCTGGACGCACAAGGACTAGCACAACCATCTCCCCTACGCACTTTGGGCCTACCGAACGTCACTACGGACAGCCACCGGAGTAATGCCATATTCGCTGGTTTACGGGTTGGAAGCCGTACTACCAATCGAAGTGGAACTTTTGTCCCTACGCATCCTCAAGGTGGGGACAAACTTTGATGACCAGTGGTCACAATCATGTCTACTGTAGCTTGATCTCTTGGATGAGAGCAGGTTGAGGGTGTTGCATCATGCCTAGTGCTATCAACAGAAAATGGCAAGGGCTTACAGAAAGAAGGTTCGTCCCTAGCCCCCCGCGCTGGGTGACTTGGTGGTTTGAGCCACCTTTCCAACTGGCTCTACTGGGAAGTTCTCCCAAAACTAGCACGGACCTTACGTCATCACCAAGACCCTCAATGGGGGAGCTGCCTACTTCTTCGACGATGATGTGCAAGAGGAGTTCAGTCTAGTCAACCTGTCGCAATTGAAAAAGTTCTACCCATAGACGACGGGTAACATTTTGGTGTCTGCCTTCAGGCAGGCCAGCTACCAATATCTTTGACCGACTTCTGTCAGCTGACTGAGAGGCCAGCCCCTGATAGGTACGCTTCCCTTCCCCTGACAATTCTCTTCCTATGACTCACATGTCGCACCATGCACGCATGATAGGCAGGTCCATCCTTCTACTCTTCCTGCGACGTCAATGCTGGAAAGGAAAGGGGTCAACAAGGCTAGCAAAACTGTCACCCCCAAGAGTTGGCATGGGTTCTGGGTCTCAATCCGCCAAAAAACACCCTTTCCCTCTCCTTGACCACCTTGTGAGCTTCCGAGTCTCCATCTGCCAAAAGCCACTCGCTAAAATCGAGATGTTGACAAACGACCTGGCACCTGTCTACAACCTATTGCCATACCACCAGACAAACTCCACCGCCCTATTGGCCCTCAGCCAACATCGTCATATCTGTAGCTGACAGCCACATCCATGGTTGGTGATGAGAACAGTTTGCAGAAGCAGGTGGCACATCCGACTTAAGAAGTGCTATCTAGACCTTAGGGACGAGCCACCGACCCTAGGAGTGTTACCACATACAACCAGGTTACTACGCTAAAAACCCGAGCACCCAAGCTCTTCAACTTTGATGGCGTCAAGATGAAACAGAGTGAGTAATCTAGGTTTGTCCCTATCTCCATGGTTCTTGTTGATTCCAAGCATTTACGAAATACCGGTGAAAGATCATTTCTCCCCCGAGTGAGCATCCAAGTTCCCTCTTTTACCTAGCCCGAGCGCCACCTGACAATGAGGGAGATCTCCAACTACAGGCTCCCTCTAGGTAAGGTATCCCCCTTGGACTCGGTCACAACACCGCTAGGTCACTTAGCTTGTGTTCCACCTCACCACAACACTTGTAATTCAATTCTTATATAAATTGTGCGTGTGAAATATTTTAATACACCACAAGTGCATGGGTTCAGATGTAATTAGTGTGCAAGTACAGGTTTGTCCATAGGGATTAGTTTTTGCTTGGTGTTTATCTAAAATGATGGTTTCAATTAAGTGAAAGAATTGATTAATTATCTTTTTAGCAATGTCACGATTGCCTTGTTCCAATTAACCACTAGGTTGGCTTTTAAATACCGATTGTGTTACACTTCCCAAATGGTTTTACTTTCAAATATTTAATTCTTATAAATCTTTAACCATATGCACTTCAATTTGCATAAAATTTAACAATCTACATTGGAGAGGCACTTAACCCTCGAGGTATCTCGTGGGTAAACGTCATTACCCTCAAACTTACTCGAGTGTTATACTAAAATTGTGAGTTTTTAGATGTAAAACACTGCGATTCAAATTAGCTGAAACTTCTAAGAGTTGAATGATTATATTTTTGGTTTTTTTATATATTTTAACACACAACTCACAATACAATGCAAGAAACACAACACAATACAAACAACTTGTAGAATTAAACATGCAACATTCAACATTACAACACATATAAAAACATAGTCTAATTACTGTAACTAAGTTGATAAAGTGTGTGATTGTAGGTTTGAGTGTAGTTGTAAGAAGGTAAAGTAAAATAAAGAAAATAAAAAATGGAATGAACACCTAATGCTTCACTGTAATTTCTACCTTCAAAACTTGTTTAGGATGGGAACTTCTCTTTGTCTTTATTTCTAGTCCACCAGGTCGTCAATCTGGCAAGCCTACCTTTCGACCTTGCAATGAGATTGTGGGGCATCAAATACTTAAGAAATACCTTTCGTGAAACTATCATATTACGGGAGAAATAATTCATAACATTCAGGTCTTAACTATAATTGCAATTGCTTTAATATAAATGAAATTCATTGCATAGAATAAATAGGGTACAGGTTCGAGGGTAAATTGGTTTAACCTCACGTAAGTTCATGGGTAAACCCTTAACGCTTGCAGAATGGTTCGTGGGTAACCCATGTATAAGTCTGTGGGTAAACAGCTTGACCCTCGAACTTGCATTTAAGCATAAATCATGAGTTTTCTCTGTAAATTAATCATTCTAATAGCAACCTAAAGAGTCAAATATCAATCATTCATTCTGTTCTCAATAGGTAATAAACATAAACATAAACATAATTAACGACTCAAAACTTAATTCATGCATCATTAAAGTGAATAATCATGCATACTACTCAAAAGTATAGTTAACCTTGTAATCATCGTAATTCAATGTAGAATGCAAATAAAACTCATTAAAACACATGAATTAATATCAATAAAATGCACACTTTTGATTTTGAACAGCTTGCCAACAGCACGTGGGGAGGGCTAACAGCATTTTCTATTCAATTTTTTATTTGCATCTTCCATTTTGTAAAGAAAAAATAGAAAAAGGAGGGGGAAAAAAAAGAAAGAGAAAGAAGTGAAGAACAAGAAAAGTTGGTGGCTCACATTCTTCTTTAGCGAAAAAAAAATGAAAAAGGAAAGAGGAAAAAAAAAAAAGAGAAAAGAAAAAGAAAAAAAGCTACTTGTTGTTGAGTCCTAAAACTTATAGACTCTAGTGTAGGGGAAGGGTAGACTTTAGGATTCCGCTGGTAGTTGGTGGTCTATTCCAAACTTTTTGAAATCTGCTTTTGATATTATATGTGTTAGAAATATTTTAATTTCACTGCAAGTGCATGGGTTTAGATGTAGTTAGTGTGTAAGTACGGGTTTGTCCAAAGGGATTAGTTTTGCTTGGTGTTAGCTAAATTGGTGTATTCAATTAATGGAACAAGTAATTATATTTTTTTTAAGCAATATCACAGTTGCTCTATTCTAATTAACCACTAGGATGCTCTTTAAATACCTATTAAATTGTACCTTCCAGAGAATCTTTCTTTAACTTTTAATCTCTTCACCACTTAGAATATTTTGATTTTAAAAGTAGTCTTTTAGTAAATGATTTGAATTTTGCACTGAAAGACTCTATACAATGAGTTTTACTTCCAAATATTTAATTCTTCCTAAGTCTTAAGATTATAAACTTTCAGTTTGCATAAAATTTGTCATTTTGCATAGAGAGGGCACTTAACCCTCGAGGTAACTCGTACGTAGACATCCTTACCCTCAAACTTACCTGAGGGTTGTGCAATAAATGTGAGTTTCAGATGCTTAAATAGTATGATTCGAATTACCTAAAACTTCTAAGAGTTGAATACTTATATTTTTGGTCTTTTTGAATATTTTATAACACAACAAACAACATAATGCATAAAACACAACAAAGTATGAATAACTTGTAAAAATAAAATGCAACATTCAACATTACAGTAAACCTAAAAATATTCTCTAACTATCGTAACCAAGTTGATAAAATAGGTGTTTGTAAATTTGAGTGTAAATATAAAGGCAAAGTAAAAATAAAAGGAAAGGAACACCTAATGCTTCATTGTAATTTCTCCCTTCGAAACTTGCTTAGGTCGAAAACTTCTCTTTGTCTTTATCTGGTCCACCAGGTCATCAATCTGGCAAGCCTTCCTTTTGACCTCGAAATGAGATTTTGGGTATCACTCTGCAATTACACCAAGGAACAAAGTAGGAAGTAGCCAGCATCAAGAGTCTCTTCTTCAAGGATACACTCAGGTTGAGAAAAGAACAGTAAACACACTATGTGAGTGGTTGGAGAAGAGGAGGTCATCAATCTCCTCTTGAAAGAAGTGAATGGGTGGAAGGTAGAAGGTGGAGAAGATGGAGGATGCCCTATGAATGGTGCCCCAGATGAAGAAGAGGGGGGGGGGGGGGGAGAGAGGGGGTTGTTTTCATGGCTAAGGGACTGTTTTATAGATGGGAGGAATGGAAGTTCAGAAGTTAACAAGGGTATGGTGCACCTTCAAACGTATGAGATCGTTCCATGCAAGCCACTTCTTCAACCTGTCCGTCCACGTTCTTCACAATTAAGCTCCAACTAAATTAATATTTAATTCTGCCATGATACGTATTTCTTGCAGTTACTTATCGAATTTCCCTGTAAATTCTTAAGAAATACCTTTCATGAAACACATCATATTATAGGAGAAATAATTCATAACATTTAGATCTTAACTATAATCACAACTACTTTTATATCACTGAAATTCATCGCACAGAACAAACAGGGTACAGGTCTTGAAACCTTGCAAAGTATTTCTAGAAAGGTTCTCTTGGCTTCTATCTACAATTTAAAATTTCATTTTTTCCTTTTAATTGTAACATGCATTGGATAGTACTTTCCTAGAAATTCAGAACAGAATTGATTCCATGTGATAGTTGAATTTGGTTGTAAACTGTATAACCATCTTTTTGCACTATCTTTTAAAGCAAAAAGCATATATCTCAGCTTAATTGCATCAATAGACATATTTGGTACTTTCATCATATTACAAACTTCATTAAATTCTCTTAGAAACCAATAAGCATCTTCTTTTTCGAATCCATGAAATTTTGGCAATTGGTTGATGTAATTAGAATTTAATTCAAATCTGTCATTAGGGCATTTAGGTAGTGTTATACAGGAAGGTTCATCCATTAAATTAAGGTAAAACATACTACCTATTATTGGTTCAATAGGTTCATCTTACTACAGAGTAGCCATGATTGTTCTTCTAGGAGGTGTTCTGACTAACCTATGAGATGAATCCCTTAACCAACCTGACATACAACATTTAAATGTAAAAGAAGGTTTGTTTGTGTACCGTTATTAGATAAGCTTTAGCTACCATCTCATGTTGTCATGCAGCAGGTACATCTGTTTAAAATAATACCACAACTGTAGTAAATGATATAACATTTCAAATTTCTTTAAAAATATGCAATGAAACAACCACATTCATATAGATCTTTAGCATGATATAATAGAGATGTTCCAAAGGAAATACAAACGTCACATATATATTCAACAGGGAAAAATTTTGTAATAACCCACAGCTAGGTTCATGGGTAAACTGGTTTACCCTCGAACTAACATGTGGGTAAATAGAGAATATTACACATAGTGTTGCAGAGTTTGCATAGGAAATTAATTTGTGAAACCACATTACAGAAGTAGGTAAAGATACTTGGTGAATAAGTTCAATGCTACAACCTCCTTCATACAGGTGGATCTTGTAATAATAAAGATCATCCCAAGCATAATAGACAAGAGTGTCTCCATTGATGAAACAGAAACCCTTGATTTTCTTTACAAAAGGAATGTTAGGAGTCAGATTTTCCAGTTGCAATTCAATGTAGACTCGACTCCACTCCCAATTTTCAATGTCCTGTATTTTCCAAATTTCAAATTTCATATCATCATCCCACCATCTAATTAAACTTAGGGATTGAGGCCCTCCATTGATTCCTCCTAGTATAGTCAACTCGACTAAATCATAGAATGAACTTGAAAGCCAAAGGGTATGGAATGGGTAAGAGCTTCATTGATTCATCTTCAATATTGATGGCAATGACATTGATCTCATTAATAAATGTTGGAGTACAAGTTGTTATCAAATAAATAACTCCATTAACAATCACATGGTTCTTGTTGTTTGTTGGTCGTCCCCCAAAAAAAATTTTTCTGACATGCTGCCATTGGTGTGTATTAAAATGATAAACCAACAAGTATTGCCAATTAGTCTACAGTCAGGGTTCTTCCCAACAAAATAATTTGTGCATTATACTTTTATTAGTACCCTTAAATGTCAAGACTGCTCCTGAGTCATGTAGCACTCGTTCATCTCTATTAGGGTTTGGAAGTATTAGTTCTACATTTGTAATAGGGTTCTTAATACCAATACCAGATATGCTAGAAAATGGCTCTCCATAATATCTGTAAATAATTAGTCCAAAATTACTACCTAACATATTTTCAATTCCCTCTAGTGATGTAGGTTGAATTCTTGATTCAGAATCAATCCCATGGTACACATATCTTCTTGAACTTGCATTATACCAAATTATCCCACTGATTGTATTCCTCATTTTATAGGCTTGATAGGAACAAAAGTAGTGATCTGAGATGAATGCTCTAATACTCTTGCTAACACAACTTAGTTTGCATATTTCCCTCACTGGCAAATAGCTTAATATATTGCGCAGGATGTCTATAGGAATCTCCATCGCTCACTAAAATTCATTAAATTCAAACAGTACATTAAGTTAGCATTTTAACTCAACTAGAGACATTTAGTAATCATGAAGTGAATGCATAATTTAAGAGTGTTAATATGATTGGAAATGACTGCATAATAAAATTTTGGAAGATCCTGTTTACTATAGCTTACCCATGGACTAAGTTCGAGGGTAAAGATGTTAACCCTCGAACTACCGCATGGGTAAACCCAAAAACTATTAAATACTGACGGGTCTTACCATCTGACTGTCCTATTACCCGATTATCCTTATAAAAACCATTAAGGCCCTATCGTCCTTTTTCTCACGACCTACGTTCACAATATTCTGCTTCTCCCATGATACAGCATGGCGTCCACCTCCACTGCACCTCCCTCTACTCCAGCTTCAAAATACGAGTGGATTAAGAAGCTGAACTTCAAGAAGTTCAGAATGAATGCTGAGATATGGCATAATGAAGGGTAGTGCAGGATTAAAACCGCAATCAGGGAGTAGGAGTTGAAAATGGTAAGGGAGGATATTGTTGAATGTTTAAAACAGAGCAGGGAGGCTGGCATCATAGTGCTGACCTTCCTGAAAGAGAAAATAGCCTCTCATGTAGAGAGAGTGGTAGGGTAGGAGTAGTTACCTCACCCTAAAACTCGATTAGTGCATGATTTGATGATGAGAAGATGTGTCTTTAGGTTTCATAGGGAGATACATTGTTTAGCCACCAATGGGTCCATAAAAATTAGAGCAAGAACATACTTTTGTACCCCATGGTAGACAATAAGGGTAGTCTACAGAGAGACTACACTAAGTAAAATATTCTGAATGATTTGAAATATTAGTTAAAACACTTCAAAACCCAGGTTGAAAGAGAGTTTGTCTCCCTCCCCACTATAGTATCATAAACAATTGAGGATTACACTTAACAAGCCTGGAGGGATGAGTGCACCATTAGGCCTAAAAAGGTTTTGGATCAACACATTGTCCGAACTAAGGCTGAATTATGGTTCACTAAGGCAGTGCATTCCATCATCAAGAATGTAAACAAAGATGCAGTGGTTACTGATGATGTATATGCCTACCTCCCAGAGGACAGAGAAGAGAAAGAGCAATATGAATTTTACATGCAGACCTATCTCTCTCTCGGGGAAGACAGAGAGGTAGTAGAGATTGCCTCTCAATGTGCTCTCTATGAATGAAGGCAACAGACATTAGAGGTTAAAGAGCCCCGGGAGACTGATTTTAAAGCTTACAGTGAGATGATGGCAGGTCCGTTTGAGCCACATGTGGTTGAGAGGGTAGTTGAAATGCCTCAACCACATGTGAGTAGTGAAGAATGGACAGAAACCAATTTAGATGGTGTAGAGGAAGAAGAAGAAGAAGAAGAGGCACTTCCACTACAAGTGCTAGCACCACCCCCACAACAACAACAACAAAAACAAAGAGGAGAAGAAGTCCTCAGTATTGGACAGGAGGGAGAGCAGTCTGAAAGTGATGATGATGGACTTACCCTAGGGGAGTTCATCCATCAACACAGAAGGACTAACCCTCCTTCCAAAAGGCAACCAATTCATGAGGAGACTCCTCAAATTGATGAGGTGGTGCACAATTAGAGATGCAGGTATACTTAAAATTTTAAGCTCAATATTTGTTTATCTTTGTTTAATTTTGATTTTTCTTGTTTTAGTGATTGAAAATGTAATTTTGTTAAATTTAGGAAGAAGTAGGAGCAGTAGTTCCATTTTTTGAGCCCCAAGACAGTGAAGTGGTTAATCTGACGATCCTTGAAGCCATTTAGTTTGCTTCAACGGAGGTTCAGGTAATAATTTAAGGTATACTTCCTTTGAGCCTATTTTAGGTTTCCATTTTTTTATTATATGCATGTGTTTATATGTTCTTCCTTCTTTTCTTTTTCTTTATATATAGTGTGAACCAACTTCCCCAGAAAGGGAAGGAGAAGAAGAAGAAATAGAAGGACAAGAGGAAGAGGAGAGAGTTACTATTGATCCTCCAACCTCAAGTCCAATGCAGGGAGATCTGGACTTAGGGCAGACATCTCTATCTACCGAGCAACAATCAAGATTTTGTGGAGAAGAAGATAGAGCATTGATAATTTATTCTCCACCAGCTGATCCACAGTCAGCTACTCCAGAGGAAGCAGCTCCATCCTCCCCCTCTCATGCAGAATAGGCTCAGCAATTAGGCCCTAATCCAGCGATTTTCAGAGATGCTGATGCCAGGACTAAATTTTAGATGATCAAGGATTTTGATATCCCTTTCAATAAGCTAGTGGACTTTGATTTCATGGATGAAATCAAGGATTTACTAGAATTTCAAGGGTTGCTCAAAGTTATCCCTAGGTCAGGTAATAATTTTAATGCTGAAAATTTAGTTCCTGCATTTTATAGTAATCTACATGAGGAGAATGGGGTTCTTGTGTCTAATGTAATTGATGTGAATATTTACCTGACACTTGAATATATATATGAGAGCCTAGGATTAAGAGATGAGGGTGTAGAGATTTTAGAATCTTCTACAATGGCAAATTGGTCAGAGCAAGATATGAAGAACTGTATAGCCATAAACCCTCGAATTAATTTGTTTAATAGGGTCAAACAAATGAATGGAAAATCTCATATGGTTGCATTGATCCTAATCAGAACAATTTATCAAAGATTTGGACATGATGTAGAATTGTCCATCTTTGTAAAAATTGCAACATATGTAGTATTAAATAGAATTCAGGTGAACTGCTATAGAATTTGTATCTCCAAGATCACTAGCATCAAAAAGAAGTTATTCTTTGGTGATCTAATTTATCAGTTGGTGTCAAGTTCCTCTGATTTGTCAGATTGGGCTGTAAAGAAATTAAAGTCTAGGGTATTGACAACCAAAAACTTGAAACAATTTTCAGTAGAGGATCAATCGACACCACAGCTCCACAATGAAGCTTCCACATCCCAATAGAGAGGTTTAGCCTCTATATCAGAAAAAGTGGACACTATGATAGGTCAACTGGCCGCTTTGAAAGCAGAAGTTGCAGAGCTAAAGTCCAAATTTTCACAGTAGTGATTGATGTTTTTTTCTTTTTTTTTCTGATGTAATTTTAAATTGAGAAATTTGGAGAGAAAGCTCTCCTATGATGTAGTATTTTAACTTTGTCTTAATGATATGGAATTTTTCCATTAATTGTGCTTTATGTGTAGTTTCCACTTGTGTATGTTTTCCTTAACTATGTGTATGTGTGTAATTACATACTTCAAAATGTTTTAATCCCTTTTGAAAAAAATTTAGTTCATAATTTGATGGATTAAAACTTGATGAATTAAACCATTTCAGAGAATTTAAGCTCTTCCTTTTTCTTTTAAACATTCCAAGCATATTCACTTATATGATTGCATTTCAGAATTTTTGATATCCATCATTAAGTTCACTTAATTATAACTATCTTTAAATTAATTTGGGTTATGGAACAACCCTTCTCACTTCATTCCCCTATCATTGATAATTGCTCTTGGAACACCAAATTGAGACATTATGTTGGATTTTAAAAATCTCATCACTATTATAGAGTCATTAGTTTTAGTAGGAATTGCCTCTATCCACTTGGTTACATATTCTACTGCCAGGAGAATATAAACAAAATCATTTGAATTCAGAAAAGGTCCCATGAAATCTATACCCTAAACATCAAAAACCTCTACTTCTTGGATAGGATTTAATGGCATCATATTTCATTTTGTAATTCTTCCTATTTTTTGGCATTCAACACATTTTTTTCAATATTCGTATGCATCTTTAAATAATGTTGGCCAATATAAGCCACTATGAAGCACTTTTAAAGCAGTTTTTTTAGCTCCAAAATGTCCTCCATTAAGTTGATCATGACAAAATGACAACACTGATTGAGTTTCTGTTTCTGGGATACATCTTCTCATAATCTGATCAAGGCATTGCTTAAACAGGTAAAGATCATCCCAAAAGAAATATTTAACCCTCGAAAAGAACATTTTCTTGTCTAAATTAGACCAATCATTAGATACTAAACATGTAGCCAAATAATTAACTATATCAGCATACCATGGGTAGGAATTTAGCACAAACAATTGCTCATCTGGAAATGTGTCTTCTATTAGTGGATCAGGCAGGAATTAAGCATCTAATCTTGACATATGGTCTGCCACAGTGTTTTCACATCCTTTCTTATCCTTAATTTCCAAGTCAAACTCTTGTAATAACAAAATCCGTCTTATAAGCCTTGGCTTAGCATCTTTTTTAAATAACAAATACTTAAGTGTTGAATGATCAGTGTATATAATAGTGTGACTACTTATAACATAAGACCTAAACTTTTCTAAGGCAAAAACCACTACTAAAAATTCTTTTTCAGTAACATTGTAATTGATTTGTGTTTCGTTCAATGTCTTAGTAGCATTCTTGGTAGCTTATCTAATTTTTGACCCAAAATTGCACCTAATGCATAGTCTGATGCATCACACATTAATTCAAAGGGTTGAGACCAATCGGGTGCAAAGACTATAGGTGAAGTGGTCAGGGCTTCCTTAAGAAAATTGAATGCCTTTCTGCATTCCTCATTAAATTCAAATTGTGCATCCTTAATTAATAATTGAGTTAAAGGTCAAGCAATTTTACTAAAGTTTTTAATAAATCTTCTATAAAAACCAGCATGTCCTAAAAATGCTCTTATATCTTTAATTGTTTTAGGAATAGGTAGATTAGATATTAATTCCACTTTTGCTTTGTCAACTTTTATGCCTTTAGCAGAAATGACATGTCCTAAGACTATTCCTTGTTTAACCATAAAATGGCATTTTTCCCAATTTTACACTAACTTTTTCTGTTCAGAATCATGCCTTCAGAATGTCAGGAAAAGAGCCTCTTATGCATGGAATGGAGGGCCCTTTATATAGGGAATTACGTTCCGTTTTGCGTGATCACCAGATGGAAACTCCACATATGTTTCAGTTTAATCCTATGATCCGCGTGATTGATTGATTACGGGATTTAAGTAATTAAATCTTGCCATATCTTTCCAGTAGATTTGACTTATTACCTAGGCTTCTTGAATATAGCCAGTGGTTCAGGGGAATAGGTCGTGGTGGATTGTCGGGATCGTGCATCGGTTGATGATCCAAAGGCTATGTACTCTGCCTTGGAAGTTAAACAGTGCTTTGCCTACAGCCATCGTAACCTCATGGCATTCACCTTGCCTCCCCCATCTAGACAATGGTAATTCTGCTATTGCATGCCTTGTATTAGCCAAAGTTTCGTATGGTTGGCCGTTTTCTCTCCTCTGACATTTGCGGGCATGTTGACGAGTGTACCTACATGTTGGTGGAAGAGTTCAGGATCGGCCACCGGGGTATTTTATCGGCGTGTCGGTGGGTGGCCAGATGATTTACCCGACTGCCTGGTAGGTGTTGAACATGGGTTTCAACACAAGCGAAGTGCAACTTCATCGAGGAGGAGTTTAGGGGAACCAGCTGTTGGGTGATATACCGGCGTGCCAGTGGGTGGCCAGTTGATTTACTCGACCACCCGATAGATGTTAAGCATGGGGGTCAACAGAATGCCCCTCCCTAGGTGAGGTTGTATGACCTTAGTGGAAGGAAACCGATGTCCTTGGCTTGAATGACCCTCCATGCGTAGGTGATAGATAATGCGAGGCTTCACACTTTGTGAACATCCATCGCTCATTACAAGTGAGATAGATTTTTCCTGGAAGGTGCGTCAAGAGAAGTCTTGAGAAGTTTAAGGAGGATGCACTCTGAACTGTGATGACTGGACTTATACTCTCGATATCTTAACTGAGAGCTGCCATGGTGGTGTGGACTTACACTTTTGGTTGCCTAACCAGAAGATGCCTTACGAGGAGTTGGACTTACACTCTCGGTTACCTAACCAGGAGACGTCGTAAAAGGGTATGGACTTACAGTTCCGGTTCTCTAATTGGAAGACGCCTTCGATGTACCGGTAGGTCGGGTGGTGAGTTGGAAAGTTCTCCCGGTCATTAACCAGAAGGTATTAACCTCGTGCAGGCACATGTCATGTCTGCAGTCTAAAATTTGCGTAGTTGTCAACGCAGGCAGTCGTCACATCACCTCCCCTCGATTTTCAGTTCGAACGGTTGCTTAATCAGTAGCCACCTTGTTGGTGCCGGCAAGCTAGTAGTCATGTGCAAACACTTTTCATGTCACGTCCCATTGATTTTTGCCTATAGAAGGGACGCGAGGGCACCCGCATTTCCCACCTCTTTGTGCGACTCGCAGCTCCAACTAGGGTTTTTTAGGTCCTTCCTTCGATTTTCTAGGCGGCGGTGATATCCATCCTCCTTTCCTTTTGGCTTCGCACTTTGTCTCTTCATCTTCTTCCCTGTTTCCCTAGTCTTGTCTGCTTTTCGCCTTCCTCCCCATTTCACTTTCTTCTTTCCTCGTCTTCCTCTTCCAAATGCCTAGGACAAAACATGTCACAATGCACGTCCAACGGACGGCTGCCACCTCTCTTGACCCTGCCTCGAGCTGGCAGGCTTCCTGCGTGTTTCGATCAGTGGCTGGCAAAAGGCGACGCTCTTGACCTGGCCCATCATGGCGACTGATCTTGGTCGTTACGAGAGGCTCACTTCTAAGCGAGCCAGCTCGTCTACCGGGACTTCTATCAGGCCATCCGCCGGACCTTCGATCGGACGTCGACCGACTACCTCTACTACCGCCTCACCTTTCCCAGGCGGAGCCCTAGGCTCAAGCACGGCTGCTAGTGCGTCATCCACAGAGACCCTTTTTGACCTCCATGGGCAAATGCCTACGGACGGTAATGGACTGGCTGAGTGCTCGGGACGACGTTCTTCTGTGGGTGATGACCCGCGAGGACCGGTTGGTTGGGTTGCTAGAGCAGATGGAGGCTCGGGAGGCCGAGCTGGAGTGCTGGAGGGCTGAGCATCGGAGGGACAGTGACGTGGACTGACCTTATGTACCCTACACTTTTTTTTCTTGTCTGTAATCAGAGAAAAATACTCATAATGCAATTTATCTTTTTTTCATAAAAAATGTGTTTCCTGTGTGGATTTTGCACATAAGAATGTTTGCGTGTATATGTGTATATCCTATGGTAAAGTGTGAGCAAGTGATATGGAGAGGGTATTCGCGTTGTGGTAGAAATGCCAGATACCAGCATAAGCCCGGTCGCTATAGTGGCCGCTGACTGCTGATACTGGATAGCCCGTTGCTCCCTTTCGTCGGTCAGTCTTACCTCCATGCGATGCAGCGTTTTAGCCAGATCACGTGTGGCGGTGTCCAGCTCTCTGAGCTAGGTACTGTGTGGTTGAACCTCCTTCGTTCCATGGAATGCGGTTAGCATCCTCATTTTGGGCACGACTACGATGTCAACTTCCTCTGCACCTCCATGTCTCGTGAGCAGCTACTGCCTGATTGACCCGGCAGCCATCTATCTCTCCCTTTGATGTCTCATTTGGCACAGGCACTCGTAGTGGCGTCTAGCTGTCTGAGCTGGGTGGCGCGCGGCAGTACCCCCTTCGTTCTGGTGAAGAACGGTTAGCATCCTGGTTTTGGATGCAGTTGAGGTGCCGACTTTCTATGGGTAGCTGTGTCTCATAAGCAGTTTCCAGTTGCTTTACCCGGCTCACTAATTTACCTGCACACTTTGTTCAAACATTAGTTCCCCTAGGTGGGGAGGAGGTGTTGTCTCCTCCCCTTGTTTATGAGCACGAGTAATAAAGTGTGAAGGTGCAGAGATGTTGTATCGTGGCCCATCCTCTTGTATTCCGCCCTGCTAGTACTATAAAGGCAGTGGATGCCAAGTCTGTTCACAAAGATTGGACAAGTTAAGATAAAAGCTTGTAGGACATGATGGGGGATTTGAAGCGGCTGCCTATGATAGAGTCCACGCAAGGTGGCTGTTCCTGCCCAATGGTGCTATCCGAACCTGTAGGGGAATGAAAGGTGACTCACCTCACAACCAAAAGGAACCGCTAGACATTCATGCAGGTGGATTTGTTAAACGTGGTTCCTTTGTCTAACGAAAGTGACCCTAAGGCGACAAAGACAAATCTAGAGGAGAGATCCGAAAGTTGTCCTTCTGCCCATAGTTATGCTGATCCTTCCTCACAAGTTCGCTCGGGGGTGTAGAGATAGTGGACAGAATAGTGTGAGTTCCGGAAATGAGGGCATCGGAACCCAAGGGTGCAAGCGACTTTCAACAGAATGCCAAGCCCAATGCTGCTGAGGATGCAGCTGCCAACAGGTCTTCTATGAGGGATGCCAAGACCTGTCTTGACGACTTAGTTGGGATGTCAAGCCCTAGGACTAGAGAGGGGGTGTCGGCAAATGGGTCCCATCACCTAATTGTATCGACAGACTTCGATGGGTTGCCAAGCCCTGAAGAGAGGGGATACTTGGTCAATCGCAACAAGCTAAGTATAGGACTACCAACAGATGGTGGAATCCTAAAATCTACCATTCCCCTACACAGGAGTCTGTATGCTTTTAGGACTCAGCAACAAGCAACTTTTTTCTTCTTTTTTTCTTTCTTTTTTCTCTCTCTTTTTTCTTTCTTCTTCTTCTCTTTTTTTTTTTTTGTTGAAGAAGGATTCTAGCCACTGACTTTTCTTCTTCTTCATTTTTTTTCTCTTTTTTTTTTCTTTTTCTTCTTTTTGCTATTCTTTTCCTTTATAGAATAGAAGATGGAAATAAAAATTGAATAAAAGAATGTTACTAGCCCTTCCCGCATGTTGTTGGCAAGCAGAATAACCTGACAGTGTTGCGACTGGGTCCAAGGGGAATACCTTACCTAGAGAAAGCCAAAGTTGGTGATCTCCCTCATTGTCGGGTGGCACTTGGTCTAGGTAAAAGAGGGAATTTGGATGCTCACTCAGGGAAGAAGTGATCTCCCGTCGATATTTCGTAACTGCTCGAAATCAGCAAGAACCATGGAGATAAGGACAAACTTGGATTACTCACTCTGCTTCGTCTTGACGCCGTCGGAGTTAAACAATTTGGGTGCTCAGATTTTTGACATAGTAACCTGGTTGTATTTAGTAACACTCTTGGGGTCGGTAGTTCATCCCAGAGGTTTGGATAGCACTTCTTGTGCTGGATGTGCCACCTACTACTGCAAACTGTTCTCACCATCGGTCGTGGACGCGGCTACCGGGTAAGGATGACACAGCAGTCAGCGGAAGGTCGGTTGGGTGGTGGAATCTATAAGGCATTGAGGCAACAGGTTGTGAACGGGGGCTGGGTCATTTGCCGACATCCTACCGTTGCTTCCGGCGGATGGTGACCCAGACATTTGCAGTGGTGAGATTGAGTGGGGCACGAGTACTTTCCGGTGAACTGAGACTTGGAACCCATGCCAACTCTCAGGGTTGACAGTTTTGCTAGCCTTGTCGTTCCTTTCCAACATTGACGTGACAGGATGATCGAAAGGATGGACCTGCCTATCATGCATGCATGGTGCGACGTGTGACTTCTAGGAGAGGATTCATCAGGGGAAAGGGAGCATACCTATCAAGAGCTGGCCTCTCGGTCAGCTGGTGGAGACATCAACAGTCGGCCTGTCAGGAGAGGCGACGTCGAAGGGTGTTCTGGTTGAGTACGCGACGTGCTTGTCACGTATGCCTACTTGAGGCACGAGGACCCCTGAGCTTCGCCAGCTACTCTAGCTGCCGAGCACGTGTTGAGGGGAGAGGGGCAGAATGCCCCTAATTCTACCCCAAGATGCTGCTCCTCTATTGATAAGTGTGGAAGGCCATGTGGATGGGCCAGCGGTCGGCTTGCCAAGAGGTGGAAACTCGATAGACTCCCAGACGGGGAAGCGACGAGTTGGTCACGTTTGCCTATCCAAGTGAGTGTGGCAGGGGAGGGGCAGAATGCCCCTAGTTCTACCATGCGATGTTGGCCAATGCTTTGCTTGTAGAGGATGCTACTAAGACTGAGCACCCATGCTAAACGTTGTCGACTGCTGGATGATCTGAATGGGGACCAGATGGCTGCAGCTCTGGCCTGTGTTGGGTGAAAGACTTGGTGTGATTGCCAAGTCGGTGGTTGCTGAGGACGCAGCTGCCGGCACACTTGTGCATGGGATGCCAAGCCCAGTAGTGACGACTTTGTTGGGTTGTCAAGCCCTGTGGTGACGACTTCGTTGGGTTGTCAAGCCCTGGCCAACTTGGTCAAGTTGCCGAGTCGGTGGTTGCTGAGGACGCAGTTGCCGGCGTACTTATGTTTGGGATACCAAGCTCTATTGTTGAAGGTGTAGGTTCTGGCATGAGTCGCCCAGAAGCCATGAGCATTGGTAGTTTGTGGATCGGACGAATGAGGTTGATCAAGTTCAACCAGGAGATTCTGGCTTCCAGCGGTCATGTTGAAGGGAGGGATCGCCTTGTCCCTTGTTCACATCTAGTTGAATACGTGGACACTGACTGCATAGGCTAGAAACCTTCAAGCATATGCCGTCTCCTGTTACCGAAATCCGAGTGGATGGTGTTCACCCGAGAGTTCTCTGCATGGTTCGGGAAAGTTTGTTGGCTCGACTTGGGAGATGCGGGAGGCTGTTGGAGGTTGATGGTTCCCAAGTCAATGAGATGCTGGATGGCTTGTCTTAGCGTCCGATAGTGGTCGGTCGCATGGCCAGCAAATCGGTGATACTCGCAGTACTGCTACGAGTTGTACCAGGTGGGAAGAACAGCTAGGGGTGGTCTAACAGGAAGGAGCATGAGCAGCGTCTGCACCCTGCAGAACATCTAGCTCAGTGGTTCCAAGAGCAGCGTGTACTCCCTTACGCGCGGCTGCTACACCTGCGTAGGTGGTTGGTGTGGTTGCTGCGGCTGCTGCTAGATGGGGTGCTATTGGTTAGCACCTATTTGGTCCCCATTTTTCCCTTGGTTCCTTTGATGAGAGGATCCTGGGGCAACTGCCTACCATTGCCATGACACCAACGGCTCTAGTGCAGTTGCCGGTGGTGGAGCCCTTGGCCTCCAAGGCTACTGATTTGGGGTTGCTCAGGCTGTGTAGACTGGTTGCTGAACTAGAGTGATGGTCGGTGGATGATACTCCTAGGCCAGTGCGTACACCTGCTACGGCTGATATGGTAGGGGCGTGGCTGCCACAATCGTGACGGGAGACAATAACGCGTTGTCGTTCCTCCAAAAGTCCTGATTGTTGCCCCCATTGTCGCCTATTGCTGGTTGCCTAGGACAAATGTTTACTCCAGTGTTGGGTCCAAACGTGAGGGCCGAGAATCTTCCCGACCTCAGAAACCCCTCCAGGTGGCTGCTGACCTTGATCAACTGGGAGAATGTGGTGTACAACTGAATGCATAAGAGAGCTGCCAGTGATGGTTGGGCGCCTTATACAATCATGTCCAAGGAATCTTCCTCAGCTGGCTTGTCTCGGATTTTAGACGCCAAGGCCATCCATCTGCCAACGTAGCTACTGAACGGTTCATTTTCACGTTGGCGGAGGCTGCAGAGGTCATTCAAGTTGTACGCGTACTGTTCTTGGAACATGTACACCTACTGTTCTTGGAACATGTACGCCAGCTACTCCCAGGTGTAGATTTTTGTCTAGTCCAAGGACATGTACCATGACAGTGCCGACCCTTGGAGGGATTTCTGGAACAGTCGAACAAGGAGCTTCTCGTGCTGCAGCACCACCATGTCCCTATAGTAAGCTTGGAGGTGCGCGCGGGGGTCACCGTGCTCATTGTATTTGACCAATTCAAGCATCTTGAAGTCAGGAGGTAGCATCACCTCTGGACAGAAACAGAGGTTTTGGAATGAACAAGAAGGTTTCGGTGGGCCGAGCCTCATGTTCTGGAAGGATGCTTCCAGTTCAGCTATCCTCTGAAGTAGTTGCCCTTGCAAGTCCGGCATTGGGGCCGTAGTAGTGTTGGCTGAAAAAACTGACCTGCCACGGGAGTGGTGACGATGTCATATTCTTCAGTATGCGGCATCTCCTAGACGCGGATGGTTGGCTTGGGTGGGATTACCAAACTAATCCCTTGCTGTTGGTAGCACACCAGCTGATGAGCCAGGAGGGTCTACTCGAAATGCCATGGCTAGGGTGGCTAGTAGGTGCTGACCCCTTCTATGCCCTCCATGTTTGAGGTTGGTTAGTAAGATGGGCCGGTGTTCCACATGGGAACCAGCCTGTCACCTTCTACTCCAGCAGCTGGAAAGGTGGGCGGTGTAGGATGCGGCGCGAGATTGTCAAATGCCGTAGCAGCAGGCTAGTCTGGTGCCCGGGGTAGATTCGCGGCTCCAGCAGGTACAATGATTGGCCTGGTAAAGTTCATCCTGGTGACGACAGGCGGTGGTGGGCTGAAGGCGACGGATAACGGCAAGGAGGCCACCGTAGTGACAAAGGGGGAAGTCCCGGATGTTGCAGCGAAACCAGTGGTCATAGCTCTTGCTTGTGAACGGGTCTGGACAAGGGGATCCAGCGAGATCCAAAACTGCAAGAGTGAACTACAAAGGTTTGCAAGGAGAATCAACAAGGAGAACCAAAGAAGGGTGATTTGGTTCGAAGCATTTGAAAGCGGCTTCGCTTAGCAAATGCGGCTGGTACGCTAAAAATCCTAATGGAAAACAAAAGACCAACTATAAAAGTGCTGTTCGAGCGAGAGTCTGAGTAGCTTAATCGATAAAACGCAACGAGTCTCCCCAGCAGAGTCGCCAAAAATCTATACCCTCTCTTTCATCCGGCTATCACCTGGAAGCCTACCGGATTCTACCAGCGAAGCCGACGGATGGGCCGAGGTACAAAGAATTGAAAGGTGATTGAGGGAGCGCATGACCACATGGGGAGGATGGCTCGTTACACGGAGTCGCCACCTTATTTTTCCATAGAAAATAAGGAAAACCGGATGGGGAAGTGTCCTTCCACCATCAAAATGGTAAAAACCATAGAAATGGTATAAAACAGTGTAAAACTATGCGAAAAATGAGAGAACTGGATACGAGACTCAAGGTACTGTTGGGGAAGGTGTTAGGCACCCCCAAACAGCACTGGTAATTCCAACCTCTCTCCGGCTCTAAAAACGTAAAACGACAATAGTCAGCCTAGCTAAACACAGCCTCATCCTAGAAAACTTTCTAGGGCATCGGGAGGAATAGTCTTACTCTTTCCAGTAAAGCAAGTGAAGATCAACCAATGCAAGGATTCACATGGGATCTGGCGAGAAAAAGAGAGAGAGAAAGGCATGGTGATCACCATTTTGGATCGTTGGCTGAAGAGCCGAAGGTCTGGTGAGATAGCCAGTTGGAACGCCGAACTGCCAGGTCCACTTACCTGGTGTCCGCTTGAAATTCTGCCTCTCCAATTGGGGACACGAGTTCATGTACCTAGTCTGGCCAGGGTCAGCAAGGACTCATGCTGATGGCCCCGTCCTGGAAGCCTTTCTGGGGCATCCGGAGGGCAACTTTGCTCCTCCTAGAAATGTGGGTATACATACTCATACACCTGGACGGCCGGCGTTGGCAAGGATGCATGCCAACAGCCTCATCCCGGAAGCCTTTCCAGGGCATCGGGAGAGTAGCTTTGCTTCTCCCGATAAAAAGGAACTGTCGGGTTATACATACTCATACACCCAGACAACTAACGTCGGCAAGGATGCATGCTGATGGCCTCATCCTGGAAGCCTTTCTAGGGCATTGGGAGAGCAGCTTTGCTTCTCCCAGTAAAAAGGAAACGTCGGGGTGTACATACTCATACACACAGATGGCCAGCATCGGCAAGGATGCATGCCGATGGCCTCATCCCGGAAGCCTTTTCGGGGCATCGGGAGAGCAGCTTTGCTTCTCCCGGTAAAAAGGAACAGTCGGGGTGTACATACTCATACACCTGGATGGTCGGCGTCAGCAAGGATGCATGTCGATCGCCTCATCCCGGATGCCTTTTCGAGGCATCGAGAGGGTAGCTTTGCTTCTCCTGGTAAAAAGGAACCGTCGAGGTGTACATACTCATACACTTGAACGGCCGGTGTCAGTAAGGATGTATGCTGACGGCCTCATCCCGGAAGCCTTTTCAAGGCATCAGAAGGGCAGCTTTGCCTCTCCCGGCAAGATAAGCGGGAAATAGGTAAAACATGACTATAGACGTGGTAACCACCACTACAGACCACTGGCTGAAAAGCCAGAGGTCTGGTGGGTCTACTCGTCTACCTACCGGACATCTAGGTCTAGGACCGGATGTTCACCCGGTATGCCGCCTACACTTCCAGGTGTAAAGATTTTTGCACCCAATCCCGAAAGAAGGGAGAGAGGCAAACACTGTCGGGGAGATGGTCATCTGTAAGTGAATTCTTATATTTATTGTACATTTCATTATCTGTCATTTTCTGTGTTGATTCATCATATTTATTCAGCAATTTTTCAAATTCTTGTGATAATCTTTGGGTAATATAATTTTGATTGATTCTAGTACTACTTGATACATTATCTCTTAGATTTGATATACTTGTGTTAGTGTTTTGAACACTCTAATCATCTTGTAACATTGACCAATTTGAATAATTTTCATTTTGTAATTCACTCAGTCTATTATACTCTTCAGTATTTCGTATTGATGCATTGATTTTATCCGTCAACATTTGGATTTGTAATGATATATTTGATTTGTAATTTTGATTTTCATTCATATGATGGTAATTTGAATAATAATTCTGCATTCCTAAATTTTCCTTACAGTCCCATAAATTAGAATTGTCATTCTAGTTATAATTATTTTGAGGATCGACATTAAGTCCCTCTAAATTTTGCTGTAAAGAGTAATCATTAAATCGCATAGGTAAATAGTCTTTTCTAACGTAATTAGAATAATTATAATCCTCATAACTAGTTCCTAGAACAATCCCAAAATCACCCGTATGCGAGTTATATGAGTCCATTATGTAATTCAGAATTTAGATACAAGACTCTGCTCTGGAATAGCAATAAAACTTTGCATAAAATTTAATAGTAGTTATGCACATAAATCATATTGCAGTCCTAGCTATCACCAAAATAGCAAAAAGTAACACTAATTGCAAGAAATTAAGCAATCCCCAGCAACGATGCCAAAAACTTATTTCGTCTCACCTCAACACTTATAATTCAATTCTTATATAAATTATGTGTGCGAAATATTTTAATTCACCGCAAGTGAACAGGTTCAGATGTAATTAATGTGCAAGTGTGAGTTTGTCCACAGAGATTAGTTTTTGCTTGATGTTTATCTAAATTGATGATTTCAATTAAGTGAAATAATTGATTAATTATCTTTTTAGCAATGTCACAGTTGCCTTATTCCAATTAACTACTAAGTTGGCTAGAGGGTTTTACTTCCAAATATTTAATTTTATAAAACTTTAACCTTATGCACTTTAGTTTGCATAAAATCTTCATTGGAGAGGCACTTAACCCTTGAGGTATCTCATGGGTAAACATCTTTATCCTCAAACTTACTCAAGTGCTATATTGAAATTGTGAGTTTTAGATGTAAAATGGTACAATTCAATAAAAGAAAAAATGAAGCCTTAACTGAGAAGGAAAAGCTCGGATCAAGCAAAATAAAGAAAGAAAAATACTAGATCTAAAAGAAAATGCCTAGATCCAGTGGAAACAAGCTCGGATTAAACAAAAAAAAAGAACAAAAAAATCAGATTAAAGCCTTGACCAAGGAACAAAAACTTGGATTTAAAAAGTCAAGAGAGGAAAAGTACTAGATCTTAAGGAAAATACTTAAATCTAGCGAAAACAAGCTTGGATCTAACAAAAAACAAAAAAATTGAGCTAAACCCTAACTGAGAAAGGGAAATCTTGGAACAAAAAAAATTCGATACAAAACTAAAAAATGTCTGATCAAGAGAAAAAAAAAAGCTTTAGATCTAATAAAAACAAAAGAGAACACAAAGGAAACAAAAAAATATCAAAAAAAAATAGAACCAATGCGATCAAAAAAAAATTGAAAAAAAACAAAACAACACAAGATCGACGATCGCCGACATCCCATTATTGTCACCGGTCTTTCGCCGCATTTCCTCGCTAGAGCTTCGTCGATCCTTGCTCATTGTGAGCTCACTGATCGCCTGCAAATCGCCTAGCAGGAGGAGGGAGAGGAAGAGCGTGTAGGTCGAAATGACTCTGCCATGCAGCACCCCCATGCGAAAATGGAGGAGTGGGTCATGGGCTAGGCCGTTGAATAAAAAAAATTAAAGAAAAAAGAGAAGGTAAGTTTTACTAAAAAATTTAAATTAAAACTTATCACGTAAAATTTTACACTAAATTGAAAATCTGTGATATTCAAAACCTGCTAAAAAATAATGAAGTTTATAAGTTTCACGTGAAATTGGAACTTATACAAAATTCAATTTAAACATGAAATTTGACATTAATTGAAATTTATAAAATTCTGGTTAAAATTTAAATATAAAGTTTCACCTTAATTGAAACTTATTTAAAAAAACATTATTATTAAGTTTCACCTTAATTGAAACTTTATAAGTTAAAAATAGAATTATAAAGTTTCACCTTAATTGAAACTTATTAAGAAATTATTGAGTTTTTCCTAAATTGAAACTTAGTAAACTAAAATTAAGATTATAAAGTTTTGCACCAACTGAAACTTATTGAATTAAAAAAAATGAAATTATTAGGTTTCACTTAAATTGAAACTTGATAAGTTAAAAATACAAAATTATAAAGTTTTACATTAATTAAAACTTATAAATTAAAAAAATAGGATCATTAAGTCCCATGTTAAATTAAGACTCTTTAAATTAAGTGAGACTAGAAAGTATTAAGTTGAAAACAAAATTACTAAGTTCGACTTATGAAATTAAATCGAAACTTATCATATTAAAATGATAAAGTTTCACATCAAAAAGAAATCATGAAATTGAAGATAAAACTTATTAAGTTCCACATTAATTTGAGACTTAGTAAATTAAAATTAAAACTATAATCAGAATTTCGTATTAACTAAAATATACGAAATTGAAATTAAAATTAAGTTTCATAATCATTGAAACTTATGAAATTAAAATTAAAATTAAGTTTCATAATCATTGAAACTTATGAAATTGAAATTAAAATTAAGTTTCTTAATCATTGAAACTTATGAAATTGAAATTAAGTTTCATAATCACTGAAACTTATGAAATTGAAATTAAAATTAAGTTTCATAATCATTAAAACTTACGAAACCGAAATTAAAATTATAAAGCTTCACATTAAACTGAAGTTCATCAAATTAACATAAAAAAATGAATTGTCAAGTTTCACCTTAAAGTGGAATTTATCAATTCAAAATTAAAATCATGTTAAAACAAATATAATTAAGTCTCGCCCAAAATTGAGATTTATATTAAATCCAAAAAAAATTAAAATGCTCTTGGGTAGGAGCATAAATTGCCCATAAACATTAATGTTTTAGATAAGAAAAAAAGAAAGATGTCTAAAACATTCAAAACTAAAAAAAATCAAAATATTCTTAGGTAGGAGCTTAAACTACCTATAAAATATAAAATTCTCCTGGGTAGGAGCATAAACTACCCATAAACATTAATGTTTTAGATAAAAAAAAATGAAAGATGTCTAAAACATTCAAAAATAAAAAAAATTGAAATGCACCTGAGCAAGAGCTTAAACTACCCATAAAATATAAAATGCTCCTGGGTAGGAGCATAAACTGCCCATAAATGTTAATGTTTTAGATAAAAAAAAGAGATGCCTAAAACATTTAAAACTAAAAAAATCAAATTGCTCATGGATATGAGTTTAAACTATTTACCAATTCAAAAATCAAATTACTCCTAAGCCAGAGCCTAAACCATGTACAAATTCTCAATGTTTTAGATAAAAATATATAAAGTATCTAAAACGTTTATAAATTTAAACAAATAAAATCAAAAGCAAATTGCTCCTAGATAGGAGCCTAAACTGTCTATAAATTCTAAATATTTTAAATAAAATATATAAAACATCTAAAACATTTATAAAATTTAAATCAAAATTAAATTGCTCCTGGGCAGGAACTTAAACTACCCATAAAATCAAATTGAGAGCTTAAATTGTTTATGAATTTAAATGAAATTAAAATCAAATCGATCCTAGATATGAGTCTAAACTATCTACAAACTTTAAATGTTTTAGATGAAAATATACAAAATATCTAAAACGTTTTAAAATATATAATGCTCATGGGTGGGAGCTTAAATTACCCATAAATATAAAGCATACTCCTAAATACGAGTCTAAACTATTTAACAAATGATATAAACAATTAAACAATGTGCTTTTAAGAAAGAGCATGAGTTGCTCATAATAGCAACGCTCCTCGGTAGGAGCTTAAACTATCTAAAATATTGGGTTGCACTAAATCATGGAAGAGAAAATTATATCTCCCATTTGTAGTGTGAAAGAGAATAAAAGCAGATAACTACTTTGTAATAGGCCTTGGCTATCCTATGTAATGCGGTAGTTGTGCTTCCTTATATATGATGTATACATGCAGTTGCAACGACATGATGCAAACAAGGCATTCTTCTTCAAAGAAGCTGTAAGGTGTGGAGTTGGTCGTCAATTCTTAAAATGTTCCAGACACAACCGAAATACATAACTCCCATGTATTTCTCAATAGATAAATCATCATTATCTGTTGAAAGATGAAAAAAAAAACCCCACATCGACAGATTGGCATGCTTGGTGGGACCTCTCATCCTCGGCATCATGTCTCATAGCATGAGTGTATACAATGTCCAGATTGTCTCGCCATTGACAAAATTTCCTGCCTTCACAACATAGAGAAGCAACTTCAAATGGCCTCTTTCAAGCTAACATTCACTCTTCCGATGGCGTTTGGATGTTTCAAGCTACAACCACGAATAAGCAGGGGATTTGCCCCTATACCACTAACTGCTGTTGAACAAGCTGTTGGAGGCTATATTCCTACTTCAACTCAAAGAAAATGATCACCTCCACATTCCCTTTCTGGGCACTCCCCACTAAAGCAGCTGGTAAAGACCACATCGAGTTACGAGGACAATGTTGACACAACGCCATGTCCAACATGTGTAGCCGTAGCATCCCACTCAAAGCTACCTTTGGCAATTTCCTGGAGCTAGGCCAGGAGAGAGGTTGAACATTCTCTTATGATAGCACAAAGGGTGCAAGCCAAGATAGCAAGGAGGGCATGCTCAAATTTATCAACAGGGCATCCAAGGAACGTCCTTCCACCCAAACACCAGAACACACAACTATCTACATTGTCGACTTGACCTGCAACTACTCACCTCCACCCACAACTCACTGTCAGATTCCTACCATGCAGAAAGCAAGCAAGGGCTCGAAGGGTTCATTGGAGCAATAGACAGCTACAAATGATTGCTCAAGCATTAGAGTCAACCCCTGAGGTTAATATTCCCCCAAGAGACCTATATCATTTGATTGGCATGCACCAAGAAGAGGTGTCAAAAAATGATTCACGAGCCATCATACCAACCAGGCTTTTGATCGATGCGATGGGGGTCAAGTCATCCCATAATGAAGAATGTTGCCTAGTTACCGCAATCCCACTTGATCATGTGAAGCAACAATAGCAACGTGGTCTTCCCCCTCCCACAATCAAGGTGTCTCGGAGTGGAAAAACCATCCTAGTTGGGAATGTTCGCATCAACATTGTCGAAGACAAATCCGATGAGATAAATGAACACGTTATACCCAACATCCCTATCCGTAATAGATTCACCGTGCTACAGTGGGTAGATCAAGAGGAGCCTTTTCTTCGACAGAAAATGAGGAAGAATCTAGCATCAAACAAGTGACGTCCTACCTCCGAAAGTGGGAAGAAAGATCGTGGGAATTCTCAAGTTAAAAGGGCCTCCGTCTAGGAGCACCTAGGAGCTCCAAAGTTGCCCAAAGAAGCAACAATGACAACCTCCTGCATAGTGTTCGAAAGGCTAAGCAGTAGAGATAAGCAAAACATAGCCTTAAGACAGGAACAGAATGTCACCAAGACACAAAATAAGAATCCAATTGCCCACTCAGAAGTTGCACGAAAGAAGCGACTTGTCTGCCAGCAGACAAAGATCCGAAGGCCTTCTCGAATTGAAACATGCTATGTATTATAGGAACATGGCCATCCTTATCCTATTTACAAGGGTGAACAACTGGAATTCCCTAACTCTAGGGAAGCTTCGTCCTTCTGCGGGTTCAGGAGTAGGCCCTCCTCCAAAGCCCTTCGCTCGAACATCGAAAATGCCTTCTCCAAAAAAGCCTCTTTTGCATGAATGGAGGTCCCCCTTATTTAGGGAATTACCTTCTATTTTGGGGGATCTCAGGATGGAAACTCAGCGTATGTTTCAGTTTAATCCTGTGATCCACATGATTGATTGATTGATTGTGAGATTTAAGTAATTAAATCTTACCGTATCTTTCCATTTGATTTGAATTATTTACCTAGGCATTTAGCCAATAGCCAAGGCAAGTTGGCTGGCTACCTGGTAAGGGAGACTGGCACATGCTAAGAACATAGCCAGTGGTTCGAGGTAATAGGCCCTAGCGGATAGCCAGGATTGGGCACCGGTTGATGACTCGGCTGCCATGTACTTTACCCTGAAAGTCGAACTAAGCTTTGCTTATGGCCATCATAACCTTATAGTGTTTACTTTACGCCCAGCCATAAACTTTGCGGAATTTACTCTACGCCTGACTGTAATGTTACGGGCTTTACTCTACGACCCACTGTAACCTTATGGACTTTACCTTACCCCTGTCTGGAAAATGGTACTTCTGTCTTTGGAAACTTTGTATTCATGGAAGTTCCGTGGGGTTGGCCATTTTCCTCCTCTGGCAGTTGTGGGCGTGCTATGTTCTTCTGTGGGGTCCTTTTTTCATAGCGAAAGGGGACCTTCACACCTAGGGAAGAGTTTGGGGGAACCAGCTACCGGGGTAATATACCAGTGTGCCGGTGGGTGCCTGGTTGATTTACTCAACACCCGATAAGGGCTAAGCATGGGGGTCAACAACCTCCCTCTTCTTCGTCTTCCCCTTCCTTTCTAATTTTCTCCACCTCCCTCTTCCCAGATGCCTTGAACTAAGCATGTAACGGGTCATGTCTGGCAGACGGCTGTTGCCTCTCTTGACCCAACGTGGTAGTGGCTGGAAACCCTGCCACCTACACTGAGGAATCTACTAGTGGAAGACCTTGCCTGACCTGACCAGGTGGAGTCCCTCCAGCTATAGGTGTCTTACCTACTGATGGACAAGGGATGTGACCAGACTTCTGCCGACGCCGTCTCCTGCGTGTGGTTGTTCGACCAATGTGTGGACCACGAGGCGTCTTGTTCTTGGGTGCCGAAGGAAGGCGTGAAAGGCAAGGGGTTGATGGAGACTCCTTGTGAGGGTTCACGGTGGAGGATGCACCGCAAAATGTTGGTCGGGAGGTAGCGACTTCCGAAGGAGTCTTCCGACACGCTACCGGCGTAGCCCGACGACGTGGGCTCCGATGCTGAGTCTGTCCAAGTCGATGACATTATATGGCCATCGGTTACACCAAGCCGATGGTCGAGGGCGTCTCGCCACCCAACGTCAATCAAGAGCTTCTCCTCCTAATGGTCGACCGCTTGTAGGGGAAAGGAATTTTGTACAGTAGGTCGGAGACTTCCACTAGCTTCTGAATGTGGAGCGGCTGTTCGCTGTGTAGGGTCAGCTCTGGTTCGCCCATGACCTTCGCCAGGTGGAGATTGTCCCTGGTCTGGTTGTCGAGATGTACACCAACTTGTCTAAGGTGGAGTCGCAGCTTGTTCTTGGCTTCCGGATGGGGCCGACTGTACTGTCCGACACACTCTTGCTTGAGGTGCTCGGTCTTTGATCTTCCAGGTTGGATGTCTTCGCTCCCCTACAAAGCACCCCATGGAGCATCGAGGAGATCAACGCGGTTGTGGTGGCAGATGTCAGGTCCGACTGATGGGTGATCAAGACCTGCGACCTAAACCCGATCGCTGTTCTACTCTTAACTCAACATTTGTAATTCAATTCTTATATAAATTGTGTGTGAAATATTTTAATTCATTGCAAGTGCACAAGTTCAGATGTAATTAGTGTGCAAGTATGGGTTTTTCCACAAGGATTAGTTTTTGCTCACTGTTTATCTAAATTGATGATTTCAGTTAAGTGAAATAATTGATTAATTATCTTATAAGCAATGTTACAGTCGCCTTGTTCCAATTAACCGCTAGGATGACTTTTAAATACCAATTGTGTTACACTTTTCAGAGGATTTTACTTCCAAATATTTAATTCTTATAAAGCTTTAACCTTATGCACTTCAGTTTGCATAAAATTTAACATTCTGCACAGGACGAGCACTTAACCCTTGAGATATAGCTAGTGGGTAAATTTCTTTACCCTCGAACTTACTCGAGTGTTATGCTAAAATTGTGAGTTTCAGATGTAAAATAGTATGATTCAAATTGGTTGAAACTTCTAAGAGTTGAATGATTATATTTTTGGTCTTTTTATATATTTCAACACACAATACAAACAATACAATGCAAGAAACACAATACAATACAAACTTGTAGAATTAAACATACAACATTACAGCAAATATAAAAACATAGTCTAATTACCGTAACTAAGTTGATAAAGTGTGTGATTGTAGATTTGACTGTAGTTGTAAAAAGGTAAAGTAAAATAAAGAAAATAAAAATGGAATAAACACCTAATGCTTCACTGTAATTTCTCCCTTCAAAACTTGCTTAGGTTGGGAACTTCTCTTTGTCTTTACTTCTAGTCCACCAAGTCATCAATCTAGCAAGCCTTCCTTTTGACCTTGCAATGAGATTGTGGGGCGTCAATCCACAATTTCACCAAGGAACAGAGGAGGAAGCAGCCGGCGCTCAGAGTCTCTCCTTCAAGGATAGAATGGTTGGAGAAGAGGAAGTTGTCAATCTCCTCTCGGAAGAGATGAATGGGTGGATGATGGAAGATGGAGAAGATGGAGAATGCTCTGTAACTAGTATGTGAAGGAAGAAGAGAGGGCGGGCTTAGTTTCAAGGCTACGGGACTATTTTATAGATGGGAGGGTTGGCTGTTCACGAGCTAACAGTTAGCAAAAATCGTGGTGCACATTCAGATGTGTGAGATCATCCCATGCAATCCATTTCTTTAACTAGTCTGTCTACGTTCTTCAAAGTTGAGCTTCAGCTAAATCAATATTTAATTCCACTTTTCCAGGTATTTCCTACAATTACTTATCAAATTTCCCTACAAATACTTAAGAAATACCTTTCATGAAACTCATCATATTACAGGAGAAATAATTCATAACATTCAGGTCTTAACTACAATCAAAATTTCTTTAATATAAATGAAATTCATTGCACAGAATAAACAGGGTACAGGTTCGAGGGTATACCAGTTTACCCTCACGTACTGGGGTGGGGCAAGGTAAATGTGAGGTTACGATGGCCATAGGTAAAGCTCAGTTCGACTTCCAGGGTAAAGTACATGGCCACTAGGGCAACAGTTGGTGCATAATCCCAGCTATCCGCCACGGCCCATTCCCCATAACCACTGGCAATATTCCTAATGCACGACGATCTCCCTTACCCGGCAATCGGCAAACTTGTCACAGCTACTGGCTAGACGCTTGGGTAAATAATTCAAATCTACTGGAAAGATAAGGTAAGATTTAATTACTTAAATCTTGCAATCAATCAATCATGTGGATCACGGGATTAAATTGAAACGTACGTGGGGTTTCCATCCCAGGATCACCCA
>JAMKPZ010015365.1:0-49841 GCA_024699675.1 Amphibolis antarctica | reverse complement strand
TACAGCCTACAGTTTCACTGTCTACGACAGAGGCTGAGTATGTTGCAATGACTGAGGCTGCAAAAGAGGGAATTTGGTTGAAAGGCTTACTTGGTGATTTGGGTTGGGAAATTGATAAGGCAGATATATATTGTGATAGTCTCAGTGCCATTTGTCTTGCTAAAGATAATGTCTTTCATGATAGAACTAAACATATTGATGTTAAGTTTCATTTCCTTAGAAATGAAGACAGGATCAAGATTTTGAAGGTTTGCACTAAAGATAATCTAGCTAATATGTTCACTAAGGGCATTGTGGAGAGTAAGTCCAAGCAATCTTGGACTTACTAAATGTCTACTGTTGCAGCTGATGGGCGGTTGGTGTCTCTCCTTCTGTCTTTGGGGTTTAAGTGGAGGTCGATTCAAGACAAGGTGGGGATTTGTTGAATATGTCTTGAATCTTATTATGTTTGTAAGGACATTTTTGTCATTGATGATTAGCCACTATATAAGGCCATCCAAATGCCCAAAAGGGAATTAGGGTTTTTGTGAGAGATCATTTTATAACAAGAGAAGCTTTGTGTGAGGAGGCTAAGCCAACCCTTGGTGCGTCAGCTATCCCACTCTTCCCTTTCCCTTTGTCTTGTAATCCACCATTTGAAGATAGTGAAGAACCCAACGAGAGATACCCGTGGACGTACCCAAGTTGGGGAACCACGTAAATCTCATTTGCATTTGCGTTTTGGGTGCTTGGGTGCGCTTGGAACCCTAGCCGTGCGTCCAGCTGCCGCCAGCCGTGATTTCGACTTTCCTTCGCCTTTCTGCCCTCCTACACGTGCTAATCTCATTCAAATTTGTTGTGCTTGGATACCTCCGGAAGTAACAATATGCATGAAAATAAAAATTATTAGTCAAACATATCACTGCAAATGCAACAATTAATGGATAAAATAGATGAATCACTACAAACATTAGAGGATAGTAACAGACTGAATGAATTTGAAAATGACAATTATTTGAACTGGTTAGTCTTAAATGGGAATCAAAATGTTCAAGAAATTAATATGAGTTTGTCAAATTCTAATTACAATATGACAATGAATGTTGGAAACAATTAGAACTATTACAAAGAAAGATCATTGAAATAGAACAACTTTTGAATAGAGTTAATGAATCATTACAACAAATAGAAGACAATAGAATATTTAATGAATATGAAAACAATGATGATTTAAATTGGTCAAATTCAAATGAAAATCAAAATGATAAAGAGGTAAATTCATTAGAAAATATTGTATTTATAGAGGAGAATGTTCAACCATTAGAGATAATTGAGGAAAATGAATACTGTAATTCAACTTCATTTAATCATATGGAGAAGTTAGATGAAATTCAAAGATCTATTGACCTATTTATAAGGAATTCATCTAATTCTAATTTTTTTGAACTAGATAAAGATTTTCAGAAGGAACCTATAGGCACTTGTACAACACTCGTATCAGATAAGTTCTATAGAGCTCCAGAAGTTGAAAATTTTAAGGAAAAAGATAAAATATGGGAAGGGTATGAAATACTTGACTATTTGGTAAGGGATTGTTCAGTAGGACCACTTGAGGTCGTGAATTACCCTATTTCCAAAAGTATAGAAGAGTCACTTGAAGTGTTAGCTACCCTTAGATCAGAAAGAGATTTTAGTGCTTCTATGACAAATAATGAGGAAAAGAAAACTAGTGGTGATAATTTAATCATTGCCAAAAATCTTCAAGAAGTGGGTGAGGAAGAAAATAGCAAACAAGAGATAGAGATAATGGAGAATGAGCCTAAGTTAGATGAATTTCTACCCAACCCACCACATCCTAATGAATTTGGAGAACAACCTAAGGTAGTAGAGGACAAAAGAGAAATCTATGAGGAAAATAAAGTGAGTAAAGAACAAGGAGATCAGGTTGATATTAGTAACTTTCCCAATTGTGACAAAAATGCTATTAAGGACTTTAATGAAGCACTTAAGATAAGTATAATGGAAGAAGTCCCAATAAAAAGGGAGTTATTGGAGAAAATGGAAGTTAATCTTGAATCTAATTGTTTACGTAACAAAGATGACATTTGAAGAATTGAAGGCTGAAGATCCAATGATGAATATTTTTCAACAAATTATTCTAGAAGAAGAATTATCTAATGTCAAAGAATTTGAATTTGAACTAGGATATTTTGATCAACCTTTTGAGAAAATTTTTGAGGAGGAGTTGAAGGTATTAGAGATTAAAGAAAATGTTAACGATTTACCCTCTTATGAGCCAATTTTATTTGAACCATTATTGTATGAACCATTTATTGAGAAACCATCTCTAGAGCTCATCCCTCCTCTTGCAACTTTTGAGCAAATATCCCAGAATTGTGTAAACTTTTATGAAGAAAATATTATAAGTTATACTAAATTGGTTGGACACTTAATGAATGCACTAGCTAAAGTGGTTGTATTTGATATCAAGCTCAAACCTCCTAAGCAGATCATGAATTCTGTATGGGTAAATTGGTTGTTATAAGAAGAAGAAGATGGAAGAAGATATAAGTTCCCTCAACCTATAAGGAGAGCATTCATGGGAATTTTATCTGATCATTTTTGGAGTTATCCATGGAAAGAAAAAAATATTTATATATATAACTATTGATTTCACTTTCTTATTAGTAGGAGTAGTATGACCAGTACAGTTTGATGGTATTTATTTTGTGAAACTATACGACTTGCTTGTGAGCCACTGGAGGCATGGGAGCCTAGGTGCCACACAAGTGTAAAAAAAACAAAAAAAAAATCTTTGTAGTTTACCAATGGAGGAGATCGTTAGTAAACTACTTTACCCACGAGCTTACGTCATTGGTAAACTATAACTAAAAAAAAAAAATATTAGACATTTGAAGGATGATTGAACATTGTATTATAACTACAATTTTTTTTTTAAATTTAAAATTTAAATTTAAATTTTTTAAAAAATTTAAATTTTAAAAAAAATTTAAATTTAAAAAAAAGATGTTTACTTATTATTACCCCCTATATACAAAAATTTAATCTCATATGAAAATTAAATATGGGCATGTATTTTAACTATAATCGCATATGAAAATTTAATCTCATACTATTAATGCATCGCATCTATTTATGTTACTTCATTGGATTTCTAATATTTAAAATTCCAAGTGCATGAAGAGAGATGAAATATGGATTGTGAAACTAAACTATGAGGCAGTCCTTATCATGGATCCAGGTAAATTCTGTTGTTACTCAGGTACTCAATGTTTTAGTTTATGAATTTTTGGTGGTCATACACTTCATTACCTTTCAAATGAGTACTTATTCACCGAATTTGGAGTTGTAGAAATTTAGTTATGAATTTTTGAATGCCAAACAGCGTCTACAGCAAAACAGCACAGCATATGGACTGATGGATTAAATTCTGCAATCATGCTGGACAATACTTTTAGTCGTTATTTTATTGAGAAGAGAATTTAAATACCTTTCTATTGAAGGCTTAATCGCAAATTTTCAATGATTGAAACTCTGTTTATGAAATTCTGAAGACATGGGTGCTCTGCAGTTTTTCAAACAGAACAGAATGTGTTATGGCTTTTCAACGTAATTCTGGAGTTATACTGATAATTAGAAATTTATTTTGTGATTTTTCATAGAAAGTAGAGGACTGTAAATTTCCAACGAGTACTTATATATTGCATTTGACACTATGTGAATTTCTGAATGAATTTTCTAAGTGCTATAATTCAGATAGTTACTTCAGGAATTCTACTTTATTAGTGCATGCACATTAGTTTCTTTCATATTTTTCAATTTTAATGTGTTTGCTAAGTGTTGCAGTTTCATGTTCATCTACAAGCAAGGTATGCAGCCTTAAAACCTTATTTCCTTATAATGCTTATGAATCATAATTCCTATAGAGCATTATTGCAAAGCATTATTTCTTGAGCATACTACTCAATCTCCATTATATGTCTTTAAGATTAATGCACTTTCATATACTATGTATGCATCTGAATCATATGCTAAATATGGGGGGAGCGTAGTCATTGTCTGTAGTGTTTTTCTGTTTGTTTTTGTTGTTTTAAGTTATCCTCTTGCTTAGCACCTTGTAATCTAAACTTTTTCATTTGCATTGAGGACAATGCAAAGTTTAAGTATGGGAAAGAGGTTTAAGTATTTCAAAAATTTTCAAAAAAATTAGTTATTTGTGATATTTTTGATTTTCATGTCTTTAATGTCTTTTATGTTTTTATTTGAGAACAAAACTTGAATGAATGTAAGTTTCAAATGTTGCTATTAGGATTAATGGGAAGACCCTATCATACTTGAAAGGAGAATCTCCAAAGCCAATTCAAAGCAACCTATTTCCCTTAGAGGGATAGATTTCAAATTAAATTGTGTAATGGGTTGAGTCTTCCTATTTCATTTGAATTAATGCCTTGCTAACCTAATTTTTCTAGACTAATTATTTTCCTTTCTCATTACCTTGTTTGTGTGGAGAGATAAACCTATGTCGAGTGCTACCATAAAAATGATCATGTTTTGACAATTCTTTCATTTTGGTGACAATTATTCTAAGGTATCTCCCAAACTTCCTTGAGTTAGATGATATGTAGAGGAATGTAGTAAGGGTATGAGCTTTAATATGCCATGGAGTTTCAAAGGGAATTAGGTTATGGAGATATAAGATGTTATTGCTAATCAATTAAGGGTCACTCATTAGTCTTTAAAGTTGCAATGCTAGTTATGTTATTATTTTGTGTATTTACGTTTTATTAATGGAAAAGAACTGTGGATAGATTTAATGTGTTTTGTTTAAAAAGAAAAAAAATGGAAAAAAATGTAGTGAAAAAAAAAGAGGAAAAGAAAAATAAAAAAGAAAATCACTTGGGATGTGAAGGGTGAAGTGGAATGTTATCATATCAACAATTGAACATTTTGAGTGATGGTATATTACTTATCTTATCCCTTGTCTACCGACCAAAGTATTTTCCAATATCTTAGGAAGGAAGGGAATATCTTAAATTACCCCTCTTTTATTGGTAAAATGTGTGCTTGTTTTAAATGATTTAATTTTTCATTGAGAGTGGTGAATGTGTGAATTCCTTTTGCTTGCATAAGACAGGTGGTTCTTATGAATAGGTGATTTTTTGTTCACATTTTAAGAAGAGTCTATCAAATTTAAGGGCAAAGAGAGGGAGTGTTGTAAGGCTGAGCCACCTCATTCCCCTAAAATTTTCATAGCAACAAGTGATTCAGATGATCCTTTGTTTGATTCTATTTCTTTTCTCTCTCGCCTTTTATTTCTTTTTCTTTGGACTTTGTGGGTGTATCCATTGAAAACCCTTCAGAGACACAATTCCGCCACTAGGGTAACGTAGGGGTTTAAAGGCTTGTTGCACCTGTTAAGTGTAGTCGTGCTCCCTACGAAAGTGGCCTAGTATAGTTTTAGTTAATTTTATTTAGTTGTCTTTATTACTCTCGTAGTTTTTATAATCTTATTTTAGTATTTTGCTAAGGGACTACCAAAACTTAAGTATGGGGGACTTGTTAAAAGTGTGTATTTTATAGATATTAATTCATGCATTTTACTAAGTTTTAGTTGCATTTTGCATTAAGTAATAATGATTGCAAGGTTAACTATGCTTTTAAGCATTATGCACGTTTATTCACTTTAATGATACATGAATTAAGTTTTAATTCGTAAATTATATATGTTGGTGATTGTTCACCGGAAAGGGAGTGATTGAATGATAATTGATGGTTTAGTTTGTTGGTAAATTGATTAATTCACAGAAAAAATCACGATTTATGTCTAAGTTATAGAGTTCATGGGTAAAGTCCTTAAACCACGAACTTACTTTGTGGGTAAACTAGTTAAACCACGAACTGTATTGCTTTTTCTATGTAATGAATTTCATTGATATAATGACAATTACAATTATAGTGGATGATAAATATAATGAATTATTTCTCTTGTAATATGATGTGCTTCATGAAGGGTATTCTTTGATGAGCATTGTTAGGGAAATTTGTATAAGAGTAGAAATGAGAAATTGAATTTAGCTGATGCTCGATCATGGAGAATGTAGACAGATAAGGCAAAGAAGTGGGCTTGCATGGAACGATCTTACACATCCAGATGTGCACCACATCCTTGCTAACTGCTAGCTAGTGAACTACTACTCCCTCAGTTTATAAAATAATTCCGTAGCCATGAAACCAACCCTCCTCCTTCATTCGGGGCACCATTCATAGGCACATTCTCCATCTCTTTCACCTTCCACCTTCCACCCACTCACTTCTTCTAAGAGGAGATTGACGACCTCTTCTTCTCATGCCAATTCCTTAGTGTATTTGCTATTTTTTTTTCTACCTAAGCGTATCCTTGAAGGAAAGACTGTTGGTGTCGGTTGCTTCCTCCTTTGTTCCTTGGTGATTGCAGAGTGATGTCCAAAATCTCATTTAAGGTCGAAAGGAAAGTTCGCCAGCTTGACGACCTAGTGGACCAGAAGTAAAGACAAAGAGAGTGCTTAGCTTGAGTAAGTTTTGAAGGGTGAAAATTGCAATGGAGCATTAGGTGTTCTCTCCTTTTCCTTTTCCTTTTCTTTTTCCTTTTTATACACTTTTACGTTCACCTATTTTATCACATCTATTTCGATATCGAGAGAATGATATTATGTTTGATGTAATGTTGAATGTTTATTGTTATTTGTACAAGTTTTTGTAATGTGTTGAGTTTTATGTTTTATATTTTGTGTTGTCTATCATATCTTTAAGATAAAAAGAACAAAAATATAAGCAAACAAATCTTAGAATTTTCAGAAATCTTGAATCGTACTTAATTTCATCTGAAACTCACTTTTATTGCATTTACCATGAGATATCTCATGGGTAAAGATGTTTACCTACGAGCCAATCTTGTGAGTTTAGGCATTTTCATTGAACTGCACTTAAATGCATGCGAATTGAAATATAGAGTGTTTAAGGATAATGAAAAATTAAGTATTTGGAATTAAAATTCACTTAATAGGGTTTGTTAGTAGAAAATTCAAATCATGTATTAAAAACTTTCTTTTTAATCCAAATATTCAAAGTGAAGAAGAAATTAAAGTTAATGAAAACTCTCTGAAAATTACAGATATAAAAGTAATTAAAGAGCATCGTAGCAATTATTTGGAACAGAGCAACTGTGACATTGCTTTAAAATTAATTGAATACATCAATTTAGCTAAGCACCAATAAAAAACAATCCCTATGGACAAACGTGTACTTGCACATTAATTACATCTGAACCCGTGCATTTGCGGTGAAATTAAAATATTTTGAACACACATTATAAAGAATTAATTTCAAAAAGTTCGAACATCAGTCTTAAAAGGGAATCAAAATATTCAAGAAGTTAATATGGGTTTGTCAAATCTTAATGACAATATGCCAATGAATGCTGAAACTAATTAGAACTATCTCAAAGAAATATCATTCGAAATAGAACAACTTTCGTATAGAGTTAATGAATCATTACAACAAATAGAAGACAATAGAATATTTAATGAGTATGAAAAAAATGATGATTTAAGTTGGTCAAATTTAAATGAATATCAAAATTATCAAGAGGTAAATTCATTAGAAACTATTTTATTTATAGACGAGAATGTGCAACCATTAGAGATAATTGAGGAAAATGAATATTGTAATTCAACTTCATTTAATCATATGGAGAAATTAGATGAAATTCAAAGATCAATTGATTTGTTTATAAGAAATTCATCTAATTCTAATCTTTCTGAACTAAACAATATTTTATAAGAAGAATCAAAAAATGTAAGTATTATGTTAAGATCAGGTATAACTTATGAAGGTCCTAAAAATGGTGATAACAAAGAAAATGTTAATGTACAAGGAAATGATAATTTTACAGACAAAGAAGAAATTAATGTAAAATTTAATTCAGAAAACAAACTTGATGCAGAAGTGGAAGAAATCAATCATAGTAAAGAATCTGAAAACAATAAAGAATTTGAAAACAAAACTGTTAAGAAAAACATTAAAAATGAAGATAAGTTATCAAATGAAAATCATTTTCCATTTTCACATAGAATGAGAAATGGTAAGGAGCAAGAATTGGAGGAAATCAGTAAAATATTTGAGTAAGTTAAAGTCAATATTCCATTGTTGGAAATTATTAGGCAGGTTCCTTCTTATGCTAAATATCTTAAAACTCTTTGTACTAAGAATAGAAGGAGGAAAATATTAAGAAAGACATTTTTAGCTAAGGAAGTGAGCTCTCTGTTAACTAATCTTGTACTTGAAAAATTAAGTAATCTAGGAACTCTAGTTATTTCTTGTTATATAGGAGATTGTTATTTTAATACAGTGTTAATAGACTTAGGAGCTGGAATCAATGTTATGCTTAATTCTGTTTATGATAAATTAAAATTGGATAACATCAAACCTACTAGAATAGTCATTTAGCAGATAAATCCATAATAATACTCTTAGGTAAAGTGGAAGATATTTTAGTGAGGGTTATGGAATTTGTCTACCCTGTTGATTTTATTGTAATGGAAATACATGCTTCAAATAGAATCCAAGATCAACCTATAATTATTTTAGGAAGGCCATTTTTAGCTACAACAGATGCTTACATAAGTTGTAGAAATGGTTGGATGGAATTAGCTTATGGAGATCAAAAGTTAGAATTGAACATCTTTAATGGAGTTAAGAAAAATCTTAAAGAGCTCCAATTTAAAAATTTTAAAGTTAATCTGATGGAAACTTTTAAAATAGATGAAGATTTAGATGTAGAAGAATTTGATCATGTTATTGATAAAAATGAAGAAATTTTAGAAGAGAAAATATTTAAGTAAATAGAAATTAAAGATATAAACAAAGAAATGTTCGAAAGTGACAACAAATCTTCAACTTTAGAACATCCTATTCTTGAACTGAAACCACTTCTAGAAAATTTAAAATATGCATTTTAGGAAAGAATGAAGCTCTACTGGTCATTATTGCTTCTGATTTAACATCAGTACAAGTAGAAAATCTTTTAAAAGTGTTAAGAAAACATAATGAAGCAATAGGATGGCAGATGATAGATATTAAAGGTATAAGTTCAATTGTTTCTCAACATAGAATTAATTTGGAATCTGAAATTTAACCTGTTAGGCAACCACAGAGAAGACTAAATCCGAATATTAAAGAGGTTGTTAAAAAGGAAATTTTGAAATGATTAGATAATGACATAATTTATCTTATATCTGAAAGCTCTTGAGTTAGTCTAGTACAGGTAGTACTTAAGAAATCTGGGATAACAATTGTAGAAAATAATAACAAAGAATTAGTTTCAACTAGAGTTCAAATTGGTTAGAGGATTTGTATAGATTACAGAAGACTTAATGCAACAACTAAAAATGCCATTAGTCGTATGCCTTTTTGACTATGTAATGCACCAGCTACATTTCAAAAATGTATGACAGACATTTTTATAGAATTTATAGATGACTTTTTAAGAAGTGTTTATGGATGATTTTTTCATATATGGAGACTCATTTGAAAAGTGTCTAAGTAATTTAGAAAAAGTGTTAGAGAGATGTGAACAGAAAATGTTAGTATTAAATTGGAAAAAATGTCATTTTATGGTTAAACAAGGAATAGTTCTAGGACATTATTTTTGCTGAAGGGATAAAAGTTGACAAAACAAAAATGGAGTTAATATCTAATTTACCTATTCCAAGAACAATTAAAGATATAAGAGCATTTTTAGGACATGGTGGCTTTTATAGAAGATTTATTAAATATTTTAGTAAAATTGCTTGACCTTTAACTTAGTTGTTGATTAAGGATGCAAAATTTGATTTTAATGATGAGTGTACAAAAGCTTTTAACTTTTTAAAAGAAGCTTTGACTACTTCACCTATAGTTTATGTACCTGATTGGTCCCAACCTTTTGAGTTAATGTGTGATGGATTAGACTATGCTTTAAGTGTAGTATTGGGTTAGAAATTAGATAAGCTACCAAGAGTAATTTATTATGCTAGTAAGATATTAAATGAAACGCAAATTAATTATAGTGTAATTGGAAAAGAATTTTTGACAGTAGTGTTTGCTTTAGAAAAATTTAGATCATATCTAATAAGTAGTTGCACTAACATCTACATTGATCTCTCAGCACTTAAGTACTTATTAGTAAAAAAAGATGCTAAACCAAGACTTATTAGATGGATTCTGTTATTACAAGAGTTTGATTTAGAAATTAAAGATAAGAAATGTTGTGAAAACACTATTGCAGATCATATGTCTAGGTTAGATGCATCGTTTCTCTCTAATCCACCAATAGATGACACATTTCCAGATGAGCAATTGTTTATGTTGAATTATTATCCTTGGTATGCTGATATAGTTAATTATTTAGCTATGAGCTTATTACATCACGATTGGTCTAGTTTAGACAAAAAAAATTTCTATATAGGGTAAAATATTTCTTTTGGGATGACCCTTATCTTTTTAAGCAATGTCCTGATCAAATTGTAAGAAGATATATCCCAGAAATTGAAACTCAACAAGTATTATCATTTTGTTATGACCAACCTACTGGTAGACATTTTGGAGCTAAAAAGATAGCATTAAAGGTGCTTCATAGTGGCCTATATTGGCCAACTTTGTTCAAAGATGCTTTTGAATATTGTAAAGGATGTGTTCAATGCCAAAAAGTAGGTAGAATTGCAAAAAAGAATATGATGCCATTAAACCCAATCCAAGAAGTAGAAGTTTTTGATGTATGGAGTATAGATTTCATGGGACCTTTTCCAAATTCTAATAGTTTTATTTATATCCTCTTGGTAGTAGAATATGTAACTAAATGGATAGAGGCAATCCCTACTAAAACTAATGATTCCACAATAGTAATGAGATTTTTGAGATCTAATATAATTTCTTGTTTTGGTGTTCCAAGAGAAATTATCAGTGATAGGGGAACTCATTTTTGTAACAGAAACTTTGAGAAATTGTTGAAAAGATATGGAGTGTTGCATAAGTTAACTACCCCTTACCATCCTCAAACTAGTGGACAAGTTGAAAGTGCTAATAAGCAAATTAAATGAATTTTAGAAAAGGTAGTAAACACCAATAGGAGAGACTAGTCAAATAAATTTGATGATTCTCTTTGGGCATATAAAACAGCTTATAAGACAATATTAGGAATAACTCCATATAAATTAGTAAATGGAAAGACTTGTCATTTGCTTGTGGAATTAGAACATAAAGCATTATGGGCACTTAAGCAATTGAATTTAAATATCAAAACAACAGGAAGTAATAGACAAGTATAGTTAGTGGAGTTAGAAGAATTAAGAAATATGGCTTTTGAAAGTTCAAAAATAGCTAAGGAAAGAATGAAAGCATAACATGATAAAAGAATTTAACACAGAGTGTTTGAAATAGGACAGAAATGTTTTTTATATAATTTAAGACTACACTCTTTCCTAGGAAAATTAAAATCTAGATGGATTGGTTCGTTTATTATCAAGCATGTTTATCCATATGGAGTAGTAGATTTGGAGGATCTTCAAAGCCATGGGATTTTTAAGCTTAATGGTCAAAGATTAAAACATTTTCTAAGATATTTAGATAGGAAAGATGTAGAGGTTGTTAGCTTAGAAGAAGATTAAAAAAAAACATATATAAAATATAAAAACATAAAAAAATATAAAATATAAAAAGTAAAGAAAAACATTCAAATTTATATATTATATATTTTAAGCCTTACTATGTTAGTATAATGTCGTTAATTGATTTATTAAGCTTTACGTTGTTAATTGATTTTTCCTAAGGTAGGGTCGTGGGTAAACCTATTTACCAATGAAGTAATTTCATGGGTTAACCTGTTTATCAACGGAAAAAGAAAAAAAAAAGAAAAAAAAGAGAAAAAGAATCTTTGGGTTTATCAATGGAGTTAGTTCGTGGGTTAACTTGTTTACCTATGGACCATCCCCGTTGGTTATCTGGAGTATGATTAAAGATTATTCTATGATTTATATGGTTAAAGAAGAGAGATACTAATGGAAAATATAATTTAGTGAAACTGTTAAGTTGAAATTTCTAAAAGAAAACAAACCATAAAACTATAAATCAAACACAAAATATAAACTAGAAATATTTAAGAGTTAATTACACACATTTAAATGTTCACAGGTAAGAGAGTTTTTCTCTCTAAATGTTTAAATTACAACAGAAAATTACATTTAAAATTTACAAATAAGGAAACTTGGACTTTAAGGCTGCTAGATCTTCTTTTAGTTGTCCAATCTCCTGTAACACAATATCCACTTTGTTAGAAAGAGAGATTGGTGCTCTCTATTGTAAAGAAGATGGCTCATCTTGAGGAATCTAAGTAGCAAGATTATCTTCCTTAGATAACTTTTTAAGATCTTTAGCCGTTAATACTCTGGACTTCAACCTTTTCATAGACCAGGAAGATAAATTTGAAGATTTGGATACTAGTTCATAGAGGAGATCATCATAAAACAGTTTCTTCTTTGTTTTGGTAATTTTTGAGATGAATATTTTATACCAATTCACCTGAATTTTGTTTAATATTGCATATGTTGCAATCTTTAGATGGATAGTTCCAAATCATGTTCATGCCTTTGATATATGGATCTAATTAGAATCAGTGCAATCATATGAGCTTTAACTCTTAATTGTTTCAGCCTGTTGAATAAATTGATTCAAGGGTTGATGGCCATATAGTTCTTCATGTCTTGTTCTGACTAGTTGTTCTACTTTTACACAACACTTGTAATTCAATTCTTATAAAAATTGTGTGTGCGAAATATTTTAATTCACCACAAGTGCACAGGTTCAGATATAGCTAATGTGCAAGTACGGGTTTGTCCTCACGGATTAGTCTTTTTGTGTGGTGTTTAACTGAATTGGTGTATTCAATTAATGAAACAAATGATTACATATCTTTTAAGCAATGTCACAGTTGCTTTATTTTAATTAACTGCTAGGATGCTCTTTAAATACCTATTGCATCATACTTTCCAGAGAGTTCTTTCATTAACTTTTAATTTCTTCACTACTTAGAATATTTGGATTCTTAACTTAGTCTTTTAGTAAATGACGTGAATTTTATACCAAAATGTTATATCCAGTGAATTTTACTTCCAAATATTTAATTCTTCTTAAGTTCTAACATTATACACTTCAGTTTGCCTAAAATTCATCATTTTGCATAGAAAAAGCACTTAACCCTCGAGCTAGCTTGTGGGTAAATGTCTTCGCCCTCGAACTTACTTGAGGGTTGTGCGATAATTGTGAGTTTCAAATATAAAAACAGTACGATTCGAATTAGCTAAAACTTCTAAGAGTTGAATAATTATATTTTTGGTCTTTTTAGATATTTTTAAACACGACAAACAATACATCGTATGAAACACAATATAGTACAAATAACTTGTAAAATTAAAATGCAACATTCAACATTATAGTAAACATAAAAACAAAATCTAATTACCATAACCAAGTTGATAAAGTGTGTGTTTGTAGATTCGAGTGTAAATATAAAGGTAAAGTACAATAAAGAAAATAAAAATGGAAAGAACACCTAATGGTTTACTATAATTTCTTCCTTCGAAACTTGCTCAAGTTGAGAACTTCTCTTTGTCTTTACTTCCGGTCCACTAGGTCGTCAATTTGGCAGGCTTTCCTTTCGACCTTGTAATGAGATTTTGGGCGTCACTCTGCAATTACACCAAGGAATAGAGGAGGAAGTAACCGGCGTTGAGAGTTTCTCCTTCAAGGATATGCTTAGGTTGAGAAAAGAACAGCAAATACACTACGTGAATGGTTGGAGAAGAGTAGGTCGTCAATCTCCTCTCGGAAGAGATGAATGGGTGGAAGATGGAAGATGGAGAAGATGGAGAATGCTCTGTAAATGGTAGATGGAAGAAGAAGAGGGGGGGTGCTTAGTTTCAAGGCTACGAGACTATTTTATAGAGGGGAGGAATGGCAGTTCATTAGTTGACAGTTAACAAGGGCGTGGTGTACGTTCGGACGTGTGAGATCATCCCATGCAATCCACTTCTTTAACCTGTCTGTCCATGTTCTTCATGGTTGAGCTTTAGTTGGATTGAATTTCTCAATTCTGCTCTTCTATACATTTCCCTGCAAGTGCTCATCGAATTCTCCTACATATACTTAAAGAATACCTTCATGAAACACATCATATTACAGGAGAAATAATTCATAACATTTAAACCTTAACTATGATTGTAATTGCTATTGCATCAATGAAATTCATCGCATAGAACAAACAGGGTGCAGGCTCAAGGGTAATCCAGTTTACCCTCACATAAGTTCGTGGGTAAACAGCTTAACCCTCAGACTTATCACTTAGACATAAATCACGATTTTTTCTGCAAATTAATCACTTAATTAGCAACCTAAAGAGTCAAATATCAATCATTCATTCCTTTCTCAATAGGTAATCAACACGAACATAATTAACGACTCAAAACTTAATTCATGCATCATTAAAGTGAATAAACGTGCATAATGCTCAAAAGTATAGTTAACCTTGTAATCATCATAATTCAATGTAGAATGCAAATAAAACTCATTAAAACACAGGAATTAATATCAATAAAATGCACACTTTTGAGTCTGAACAAATCCCCCATACTTAAGTTTTGCTAGTCCCTTAGCAAAGTACTAAAATAAAACTATAAAAACTATGAATGTAATGAAGACTACTAAATAAAACAAACTAAAACTATGCTAGGCCATTTTCGTAGGGAACATGACTACACTTAGCAGGTGCAGCAAGCCTTTAAACCCCTAGGTTATCCTAGTGGCAGAGTTATGTCTTCGGAGGGTTTTCAATGCATATACCCACAAAGTCCAAAGAAACAAATAAAAAGAGATAAGAGAAAGAAAGAGGGAAATAAAGAAGAGAAACAGAACCAATCCAAGGATTGTTTGAATCACATGTTGCTAGAACAATTTCAAGGGAATGAGGTGGCTCAGTCTTACAACACTTCCTCTCCTTGCCCTTAAATCGAATAGACTTATTTTAAAATGTGAACAAGTCACCTATTCATGAGAACCATCTGTCTTGTGGAAGCAAGAGGAATTCACACCTTCACTACTCTCAATCAGAAATTAAATCATTAAAGCAGACACATATCTTACAAACAAAAGAGGGTAATTTAAGATACTCCCTTCCTTTCTAAGATATTGGAAAATGCTCTGGCTGGTAGACAAGGGATAAGACAATAATATACCATCACTCAGAATGTTAACTTGTTGATAAAGTATCATTCCACTTCATTCTCACATCCCTAATGACTTCAAATATTTCCCTTTTCTACTCATACTAATGTTGATCCTTTAAATTTTTCTGATTCTTTTTCCATATTTTTTTCTTTCTAATTTCTTTTTTTAGTCTTTCCTTTTTCTTTCATTTTTTTTTTCATTTTTTTGATTCTTTTTCTCTCTTTTTTTTTAAAACATAAAAACAAAGTAAATGACATAAATGACCCATAGTCAATTAATTTCACCACCTTATATCTCCATAGCCTAATTCCCAAATGAATTCCATGGTGCATTAAAGTTCAAACCCTTGCTACCTTCCTTCACATCACCTCTAACTCAGAAAAGTTTGGGAGATATCTCAAGATAATGCTCACCAGAATGGAAAATTTTCATATCATGATCATTTTTGTGGTGGCACTCGGCATAGGTTATCTCTCCACTCAAACAAGATAATGAGAAAGGAAAATAATCCTCTTTAGAAAACTAAGTTAACAAGGCATTAATTCAAATGAAACAAGAAGACTCAACCCATTACACAAGTTAATCTGAAATCCATCTCATCTAAGGGAAATAGGTTATTTGGAATTGGCTTTGGAAATTCTCTCTTAATATAATAGGGTCTTCCCATTAATTCTAATAGCAACATTTGAAACTTATATTCCTCAAGGTTTGTTCTCGAGAAAAACATAAAAGATATAAAATATGCAAAAATTACAGAAAATCACAAATAACAAAAAAGAAAATTTGTTTAAAATTTGAAAATTTTGAACATTTTTAACATACTTAAGCATAATAAAACATAAAACTGAAACATAAACCTTCCTCTCATACTTAAACTTTGCATTGTCCTCAATGTAATTGGAAAAGTTTAGTATAGAAAGGAAAATTCATACAATAAACATCCCTAACATCAAACATGTAAATGTGATGCATGCTAAATAATGCATTGAACTTAGTAGGATAAAGCATGTGAAATGCATATGTAATGCTGCAGAAATTAAATATTAGTGCTATACATCAATAAAATATGTTGATAAGGAGGTGATATTTTCTCAAAAACAAAGAAATAAAAATAGTGCTCCTATATAGCTATGCTTGCGGAATTGTAATGACTCACAAGAAAACTAGGTGGTTTATGAATAGACACCACCAAACTGCAACCTTACTAGCTTAAGCTGAGTGGTGTTGCTCATCCCCTCCATGAGCTATATGCCCATTAGGTACACGAGGATTCGACATAGATTGACTTGGAAGAGCACCTTTGTTTCTTAGGTTCAATGAATTAGATATTTGGTTCAATTGTGTTTCAATTCTTTTAATAGTTTGATCATGTGCAATAATTTGGGGATTTGATTTTAATGTTGAGTTTACTTTTTGCATTAAGCTTGTTAATTGTTTCTCAAAATTTTGATCAAGAATAGGTTGATTATGGTTTACATTTAAAGAACTATTGTTCATTGTGTTTTGTTTAATAAAAGGTTGTCCTACAAATTGAGGTGGTTGTTGGCCTGAGTTTTTCTATGAAAAATTAGGATGGTTCCTCCACCTAGGATTATAAGTAGGATTAAAATTTGAGTTGTTACGTTGATTATAAAATAAAGCATTAACATCTTCAGAGTCATGTAAAATAGGACAGTCTTCTACAACATGGCCTATGGCAAAGCAACTTGTACATTTAGGCATGGTAGGCTCAGTCTTTTGTTTAAGTTGTAACTCATCAATTTTATGTATCAAGCTAGCCATCTTAGCTTCCAAAGCAACATGTGGTTCAACAACATGGAGTCTCCTAGGGATAGGAATTTGTTTCTGACTTACTTCAGCAGCACTCTCCCATTTGGCAGTTCTTTTGGCTAGATCTTCTAAAAATTTTCAAGCATTATCTATTCCTTGGTTCAGAAATCCATTTTGACTCAAAGATTCTAAGAGTGTCTTTGTGTGATAATTAATTCCTTCATAAATAGTTCAGATTTGGGTCACTCTCTCTACTCCATGATATGGGCATTGAGCTAGGAGATCACGAAACCTTGCAAAATATTTCAAGAATGGTTCTCCTGGTTTCTGTCTACAATTTAAAATTTCATTTTTCCTTTTAATTGTGACATGCATTGGATAGTATTTTCCTAGAAATTTAGAACAGAACTGATTCCAAGTGGTAATTGAATTTGGTTGTAAATTGTATAACCATCTTTTTGCACTATCTTTTAAGGTAAAAGACATATACCTTAATTTAATTGTATCAACAGTCATGTTTGGTACTTTCATCATATTACAAACTTCATTAAATTCTTTTAAAAACCAATAAGCATCTTCTTTTTCAAATCCATGAAATTTTGGTAACTGGTTGATGTAATTGGAATTTAATTCAAATCTGTCATTAGGACATTCAGGTAGTGTTATGCAAGGAAGGTTCATCCATTAAATTAGGGTAAAATGTACTACCTATGGTTTGTTCTATAGGTTGATCTTGCTGCGGGGTAGCCATAATTGTTCTTCTTGTAGGTGTTTTGACTAACCTATGGGATGAATCCCTAGACTAACATCACATACAACATTTAAATGTAAAAGAAGATTTGCTTGTGTATCGTCATTAAATAAGCTTTAGCTGCCATTTCATGTTGTCATGCAATAGGCACATCTGTTTACAATAATACCACGACTATAGTAAATGATATGAAATTTTAGATTTCTTAAAAATATGCAACGAAACAACAATGATCATTTAGATTTGAGCACAATACAATAGAGACGTTTCAACAACAATAAAAACATTGCACAAGTGTTCAATAGAGGAATTTTTGAAACAACCCACGGCCAGGTGCATGGGTAAACTAGTTTACCCTCGAACTAACATGTGGGTAGACAGAAAATATTTCACATAGTGTTGCAAAGTATTTGCATAGGGAATTAATTCATGGAACCACATTGTAGAAGCAGGCAAGGATAATTGATGAATAAGTTCAACATTGCAGCCTCCATCAAACAGTTGGATCTTGTAGTAATAGAGATCATCCCAAGCATAATAAATAAGAGTGTCTCCATTGATGAAACAAAAACCCTTGATTTTTCCTACGAAAGGCATGTCAGGTGTTCCCAGATTTTCCAATTGCAATTCAATGTAGACTCGATTCCATTCCCATTTTTCAATGTCTTGTACTCTCCAAATTTCAAATTTCATATCATCATCCCACCATCTAATTAAACTTAAAGATTTAGGCTCTCCATTGGTTCCCCCAAATACAGCCAATTCAACTAAATCATAGAATGAACTTGACAGTGCACCCATAGGGTATGGGACAGGTAGGAGCTTTACTGATTCATCTTCAATATTGATGGCAATGACCGTAATCTCATTAATAAATGTATGGGTATAGCTTATTATCAAGTAAATGATTCTATCAATAATCACATGGTTTCTGTTGTTTGTTAGTTTCCCTCTGAAATAAAATCTTCTGATAGGTTGCCATTGGTGTTTGTCAAAATGATAAAATAACAAGTATTGCCAATCAGTCCACATTCTATAAGCTCTTTAGATAGGTTCCTCCCAACAAAATAATTTGTGCATTATCCTCTTATCAGTACCCTTAAATGTCAAGACTGCACCTGAATCAAGCAACACAAGCTTGTCTCTGTTAGGGTTTGGGAGTACTAATTCTATATTCGCAGTAGGGTTTTTAATCCAATATCAGATTTGTTAGAAAATTGTTCTCCAAAATATCTGAAAATAATTAGTCCACCATTACAACCTAAAATATTTTCAATTCCCTCTAGTGATGTAGGTTGAATTCCTGACTCAGAATCAATTCCATGATACAAATATCTTCTTGAACGTGCATTTTACCAAATCACTCAACTGATTGTATTTCTCATTTTGTATGCTTGGCGGGAACAAAAGTAATGCTCTGAAATGAATGCTTTGACACTCTTGCTCACACAACTTAGTTTGCATATTTCTTTCACTGGCAAATAGCTTAAAATGTCACGCAAGATGTCTATAGGAATCTCCATCACTCACTAAAATTCATTAAACCTAAACAATACACTGAATTAGCAATTAAACTCAACTTGATACATCTAATAATTATGAAGTAAATGCACAATGTACTAGTATTAATATGATTGGAAATGACTGCACAATAAAAATTTCTGAAAATACTGTCTACTGTAGCTTACCCTCAGACTAAGTTCGAGGGCAATGGTGTTTACCCTTAGAATACCTTGTGGGTAAACCCAAAAATTGTTAATAAATTACGGATCTTGCCATCTGTCTACTCCGCCACTGACACTTGTAATTCTTTTCCTATATAAATTGTGTGTGTGAAATAATTTTAATTCACCACAAGTGCATGGATTTAGATGTAATTAGTGTGCAAGTACGAGTTTGTCCACAGGGATTAGTTTTTGCTTTGTGTTTAGTTGAATTGGTGACTTCAATTAAGTGAAATAATTGATTAAATATTTTATAAGCAATGTCACGATTGCCTTGTTCCAATTAACTGTTAGGATGGTCTTCAAATACCGATTGTGTTACATTTTCGAGAGGATTTTACTTCTGAATATTTAATTCTTCTTAAGCTTTGATAGTATACTCTTCTTACATTTTCGAGAGCTTTCAGTTTGCATAAAATTAACATTCTGCACAGAAGAAGCACTTAACCCTCGAGGTAGCTCATGGGTAAACATCTCTACCCTCGAACTTACACATGGGTAGCATGAAAATTGTGAGTTTCAGATGAAAAAATAGCACGATTCAAATTGGCTGAAACTTCTAAGAGTTGAATGATTATATTTTTGGTCTTTTTATATATTTCAAAACACAACACATGATACAATGCAAGAAACACAGTACAATACAAATAACTTGTAAAAGTAAGAATGCAATGTTCAACATTACAGCAAATATAAAAACATATTCTAATTACCGTAATTAAGTTGATAAAGTGTGTGATTGTAGATTTGAGTATAGTTGTAAAAACATAAAGTAAAATAAAAAAAATAAAAATGGAAAGAACACCTAATGCTTCACTATAATTCCTCCCTTCGAAACTTGCTTAGGCTGGGAACTTCTCTTTGTTATTACTTCCAGTCCACCAGGTTGTCAATTTGGTAGGCCTTCCTTTCTACCTTGCAGTGAGATTTTGGGGCGTCAATCCACAATTACACCAAGGAATAGAAGAGGAAGCAGCCGGCACCGAGACTCTCTCCTTCAAGGATATGCTCAGGTTGAGAAAAGAACAGCAAATACACTACGCGAATGGTTAGAGAAGAGGAGGTTGTCAATCTCCTCTTGGGAGTGGGTGGAGGTTGGAAGATGGAGAAGATGGAAAATGCTTTGTAAATGGTGGATGAAGGAAGAAGAGAAGGGGGGTTTGGTTTCAAGGCTACGAGACTGTTTTATAGATGGGAGGATTGGTAGTTCACGAGCTGGCAGTTAACAAAGGCATGGTGCACATCCGGACATGTGAGATCAGCTCATGCAATCCACTACTTCAGCTTGTCCATCCACATTCTTCATGGTGGAGCTGTAGTTGAATTAATATTTAATTCTGCTCTATTACGCAATTTCTGCAGTTACTTATTGAATTTCCCTGCAAATACTTAAGAAATACCTTTCGTGAAATGCGTCATATTACAAGAGAAATAATTCATAACATTTAGATTTGTAATTGCAATTGCTTTAATATCAATGAAATTCATTGCACAGAACAAATAGGGTACAAGTCTGAGGGTAAACTGGTTTACCCTCGCGTAAGTTCATGGGTAAACCCTTAACACTTGTAGAATGGTCTGAGGGTAAACAGGATAACCCACAGATAAGTCCGTGGTTAAACATCTTAACTCTCGGACTTGTATTTAAGCATAAATCACGAGTTTTTCTCTGTATATTAATCGTTCTATTAGCAACCTAAAGAGTCAAATGTCAATCATTCATTTCTTTCTCAATAGGTAATAAACATAAACATAATTAATGACTCAAAACGTAATTCATGCGTCATTAAAGTGAATAATCGTACATACTGCTCAAAAGTATAGTTAACCTTGTAATCATTATAATTCAATGCAGAATGCAAATAAAAATCATTAAAATACATGAATTAATATCAATAAAATGCACACTTTTGAGTCTGAACAAATCCCCCATACTTAAGTTTTGCTAGTCCCATAGCAAAATACTAAAATGAAACTATAAAAATTATGAAGGCAATAAAGACTACTAAATAAAACTAACACACACTATATTAGGCTACTTTCGTAGGGAACACGACTATACTTAGCAGGTGTAGTAAGACTTTAAATCCCTAAGTTACCCTAGTAGCAGAGTTGTGTCTCTGGAGGGTTTTCAGTTGATACACTCACAAAGTGCAAAGAAACAAATGAAATAAGATATAAGAGAAAGAAAAAAAGCAGAAAGGCGAGAAATAGAACCAACCCAAAATTGTTTCAATCACTTGTTGCTAGAATAACTTTAGGGGGATGAGGTGGCTCTATCTTACAACACTCCCTCTCATTGCCCTTAAATCAAATAGACTCATTTAAAATGTGAACAAGAAGTCACCCTTTCATGAGAACCTTCTGTCTTGTGCAAGCAAGAGGAATTCGCATCCTCACTACTCTCAATCAAGAATTAAATCATTACAGTAGACATACACATCTCACCAACAAAAGAGGGTAATTTGAGATACTCCCATCTTTTCTAAGATATTGAAAAATGCTCTGGCCGATAGAAAAAGGATAAGACAATAATATACCATCACTCAGAATGTTGACTTGTTGATATAGTATCATTTCACTTCATTTTCACATCCCAAATGACTTCACATATTTTCCTTCTTCAACTCATACTGACATTGATCCCTTAAGTTTTTTGATCTTTTCTCTATAAATATTCCTTTCATTTAATATTTTTTAGTACTTCTTTTTTTTTTTCTCTTTTTCTTTTATTAAATGAAAACATATAAAAAAAGAGTAAATGACATAGCATTGCACTTTTATAACTAATAAATGACCCATAGTTAATTAAGTTCACCACCTTATATCTCCATAATCTAATTCCCAAATGAACTCCATGGTGCATTAAAGCTCAAACCCTTGCTACCTTCCTTCACATCACCTCTAACTCAGAAAGGTAGGGAGACATCTCAAAATAATGCTCACTAGAATGCAAAATTTTCATATCATGACTAAATTTTGTGGTGGCACTCGGCATAGGTTATCTCTCCACTCAAATAGGGTAAAGAGAAAGAAATTGAATCCTCTTTAGAAAATTAGGTGAACAAGGCATTAATTCAAATGAAACAGGAAGACTCAACCCATTGCACAAGTTAATTTGAAATCTATCTCATCTAAGGGCAATAGGTTATTTGGAATTAGCTCTGGAGATTCTCTCTTAGTATAATAGGTTCTTCCCATTAATTCTAATAGCAACACTTGAAACTCATATTCCTCAAGGTTTGTCCTCAAGAAAAACATAAAAATATAAAAGATATAAAAGATGCGAAAAATTTAAAATTTTGAACAATTTTAAACTTTTTTAAACTATTTAAACTAATGAAACATAAAGCTAAAACATAAACCTCCCCCATACTTAAACTTTGCATTGTCCTCAATGTAAATAGAAAAGTTCAGTATGAATAGGAAAATTTATAACAATTACAAAATAAAGTAAAATTCTCCTTGATATCAAGCATATGAATGTGATGCATGCTAAATAATGCATTGAACTCAGTATGATAAAGATTTGAAATGCATGAGTAATGTTGTCGAAATTAAATATCAGTGCTATGCATCCATAAGATATGTTGAAAAGGAGTGATATTTTCTTAAAAAAAAGAAATAAAAATAGTGCTCCTATAGTGCTAAGCTTGTGGACTTGTAATAGCTCACAAGAAAACCAGGTGGTTTATAAACAGACACTACCAAACTGCAGCTTCATTAGCTTAAGTCGAGTGGTGTTGTACATCCCCTCCATGAGCTGTATGCCCATTAGGTACATGGGGATTTTGTAAAGATTGGCTTGGAAGAGCCCCTTTGTTTCTTAAGTTCAGTGAGTTCGATATTTGGTTCAATTGTGTTTCAATTCTTTTAATAGCTTGTTCATGTGCTACAATTTGGGGATTTGATTTTAATGCTGAATCTACTTTTTGCAGTAAGTTTGATATTTGTTTCTCAAAAGTTTGATCATGAACATATTGATTATGATTTACATTTAAAGAACTATTTTTCATTGCATTTTGTTTAATAAAAGATTGTCCTACAGATTGAGGTGGTTATTGGCCTAGATTTTTCCAAGAAAAATTAGGATGGTTCCTCCACCTAGGATTATAAGTAGGATTGAAATTTGAGTTGTTACGTTGATTATAGAATAAAACATTAACATCTTCAGAGTCATTTAAGATAGGATAATCTTCTACAACATGACCTATGGCAAACAACTTGTACATTTAGGCATGGTAGGCTCAGTCTTTTGTTTAAGTTGTAACTCATCAATTTTATGTATCAAGCTAGCCATCTTAGCCTCTAAAGCAATATGTGGTTCAACAACATGAACTCCTCTATGGGTAGGAATTTGTTCTTGACTTACTTCAGAAGCACTCTCCCATTGGGCAGTTCTTTTGGCTAGATCTTCTAAAAATTTCCAAGCATTTTCTATTCCTTGGTTCAGGAATCTATTTTGACTCAAAGATTCTGTACCCTCTCTTTCATTCGGCTATCACTCGGAAGCCCATGGGTTTCCACCGGCCCTGCCGGCGGATGGGCCGAGGTATAGAGAATTGAAAGGTGTTTGTGCAGCTGGTTCACCGAAACATTTGCGCAAAGATGGGTTTTCGGGGAGCCGACTGCCGGCTATTTGTACCAGCTAGCCGGCGGCAGGCTGGCTGGTTCCCCGAACCATCTACGCAAAGATGGGTTTTTGGGGAGCCGGCTGCTGGCTATTCGTACTAGCATGCCGGTGGTTGGCCGGCTGCCCCCCTTTGAAATTCGTTAAAGCATGGGGTTAGGAGAGGACTTAGACTTCCCAGGTGACGGGAACCGCTGAGTTATATTTCTTCGTACACCCGATCGGCCACCGCTGGCAAGGATACATGCCAGAGGCATCATCCAGAATTCTTTTCGGGGCATCGGGAATGTAGACTTACATTTCCCGGGAAACGGGAACCGCTGGGTAGTACTTGTTCATACATCCGAACGGCCGCCGCCGACGAGGATGCATGCCAGAGGTGTCATCCTGGAAATCTTTCCAGGTCATCGGGAATGTAAACTTACATTTTTTGGGAAACGGGAACTGCTGGGTTGTACTTCTCATACACCTGGAAGGTCACCGCTGGCAAAGATGCATGTCGGAGGCATCATCTCGGAAATCTTTTCGGGGCATCGGGAATGTAGACTTACATTTCCCGGGAAACGGGAACCACCGGGTTGTACATCTTTGTACACCCAGACGGTCGCCGCCGGCAAGGATGCATGTCGGAGGCGTCATCCCGGAAATCTTTTTGGGGCATCGGGAGGGTAGACTTACGCCTCGCGGAAAGACATGCGGAGATTGGATAAAAATGCGTAAAACCAGCTGGGAAACTCAGAGTTTCCACGTAAAAGGACCCGACGGGAGGGTCGCAACCGAACCGAAATGTATCGTGCTGGGTGGATTCACTCGAACCATGGTAGTCGAATGTCGGTTAGTTCTATCTGGTTACTTCACGAAAGGGGAGTATGTTGGTTTATTTGGGTTTTTGGGGAGCCGGTTTCCAAGTTTTGTACCTGTTTGCCGGTGGTAGGCCGGCTGGTTCCTTGAATTATCTATGCAAAGGTGGGTTTTTGGGGAGCCGGCTGTCGGTTTTTTATACCGGCTTGCTGGTGGCAGGCCGGTTGATTCCCCAAACCCTCTGTGCCATTGGCGGTTTTGGGTAGTCGGCTACCCCCCCGCTTCAAGTGTGTTTGAGCATGGGGTCAACAGAATGCCCCTCCCTAGGTTAGGTTGTATGACCTCAGGGGAAGGAAACCGTCATCCTAGGGTTTAATGACCCTCCATGCGTGAATGGTGAGTTGCGCGAAATTTCACACTTTGTGAATTATTTATCGCTGGCTATGAAGTAGAGTCGGACTTACACTCTCGGTCACTTGACCGAGGGATGCCATGTGTTAGCCGGTTGGTTGCATGACAGTTGTGGGTGTCGGCAATCGGGTGACGAGGTGGAAAGCGTTTTCGTACCGTGTCCGAAGGCTGTGTCCGACATCGTCTGGATCTGGTTTGAACTCCTTTTGAAATATCTCCAATAATTTGTTCTTTTGGATGACTTGAGATATATCTCAAAGAATTTCTTTCTTTAGGTGTTGGATCTACCTTAGGAATTTTACCATACCATAGCTCATATGGAGTTTTATCTAAAAAGGTTCTAATGTGAACAAAATTGATTACAAAGCATGCAGTGTTCATAGCTTCAGCCCATAAGTGATTTGGCAAATGATTCTCATGAATCATAGTTCTAACCATTTCCTAGAGTGATATGTTTTTCCTTTTAGCAAAACTATTTTGTGAAGGAGCTCTTGGAAATGAATATTTGTGATCAATACCCAAGTCATTACAGAATTTATCCATTTCTTCATTATCAAATTCTCCACCATGATCACTTCTAATCTTCTGAATTTTCAGTCCGTTTTCATTTTGAACCCTATTGTAGAATTTCTTGAATTCACCTAGAACATCATTTTTATGTGCAACAAAGAAAATCCAAGTAAATCTAGAAAAATCATCAATTAGTACAAAAGTATATCTTTTTCCTCCAATACTTAAAGTTTGAGTGGGTCCAAACAAATCCATATGAATTAGCTCTAGCAATCTTTTAGATGAAACCATATCACAAGATTTAAAAGAACTTTTTTGTTTACCTAACTGGCAGACATCACATGATTTATCTTTAGAGAATTTAATATTAGGTAAGCCTCTAACAAGATTGTGTTTCAATAATTTATTTATTAATCTCATATTTGCATGTTCTAGTCGTCTATGCCATAACCAAGCATCATTACTATTACAAGTAATTAAGCATGCACTAGATGACTTAGTATTTGCAGGAAGCTTCAATACATGCACATTTCCTTTTCTTTTAACAATAAATTCTGTTTCATTTGTTTTCTTACAAATAATAAAATATTTATTTGATTCAAATAGAATTTTATAGCCATTATCCTCTAATTGAGCAATACAATAGAACATCATTGATAAAATTATCCATTGAAATTCTAATTTTACCTATACCTGTAATTTTACCTTTGTCATTATTGCCAAACTTAACATATCCTCCATCAGCCTCCATCAGATCCTCCATAATGGAACAATCACCTGTCATATGCCTTGAAGCTCCACTATCCATTATCCATCTTGATCTTTAAATCTCTACCTGCAAAGTAGGCAGAAATCACGGATTTTGGTACCCAAATTTGCTTGGGTCCTACAAGGTTAGATTTAACAATTGGAAATCTATTAACTTTAGGCATCCAAATTTTACCTTTTTGATTAAATTTATTTTGCACAAAAACATATTTTTCATCAAATCCTTTGGTTATAAATCCAATTGCATAAGGAACTTTTATATTCTTAACCGTATTTGATTTTTGATTTAATTCAAAAACCTTATTTTTTAGTTTTTCATTTTCATTCTATAACTCATTAATTTTAGAAATGAGATTTTCAGTATTATCTTCAACAGAAACAAAATTAGATAATTTCTAATTTTCAGATTGTAGTTTCTGTTTTTCCAATTTCAGATTTTCATTTAATTTCTCAAGCTCCTCAATATAGGTCATGCACTGTGTAAACTTAGTTTGCAATTTCCTATATTTAATATTAACTTTATTTAAGGATTCCTGTAAATTTAAAATATTAGAAGTATTTTAATATGAATCCGAACATACCTCTGTGTTTGTAGTGAAGCAAACATTTGCCAAGTCTTCTTCATTTTTAGAGAAAGAAGAATCTCCATTGGATGAGCTGTTGTCATCCCAGGTAACTTGAAGGGCTCTCTTCTTGTATTTCTTATTTCCCTTCATCTTCTCCTTCTTATCCTTCTCAGAATTTTTTAATGCTAGACAGTCACTTTTAATATGTCCAGTGTTATTGCAGTTGTAGCAGGTGAGAGTTTCTTTCCCTTTGTTGTCTTTCCGAGATTTCCTTCCTTTCATTCAAGCTTTCTTGAATTTTCTCACCATTAAACTGAAATCTTAATTGTCAGTACTTAAATTAATTTCAGTTCCAGAATTTACCTCAAAAGCTATCTCCTTTTTCTTTTTAGACATTGTATTTTTCATTTCTTCCTTCTTTGCTTTCATTTGAACTTCATAAGAAGCTAGATTTCCCATAAGTTCCTCCAAGGAATAGTGATTTAAATCCTTAGCCTCCTCAATGGTAGTAGTATTTTTATTCCACTCAGATGTGAGAGATCTTAGCACATTCCTCACGAGTTCCTGTTGAGAAAATTCCTTTCCCAAACCTTTCAGAGTATTAGTTATATCAAAAAATGTAGCAAACATGTTTCCAACATTTTCAAATTCTTGCATTCTAAATAATTCATATTTTTGAACAAGTAAATTTATTTTAGTTTCCTTCACTTGGTTTGTTCCCTCATGAGTTACTTCTAAGTTATGCCATAACTCATGGGTAGTTTTATAAGTAGAAATTTTATTAAATTGATCATCAGTTAAAACACAGAATAACATATTCAAACCTTTAGCATTCAGTTGATCTCTCTTCTACTCTTCTTCAGTCCAGTCATCTATGGGAGTAGTTGGCGTTTTATATCCATGCATAACCATCTTTCACATAGAAAAATCTGTAGATTTCAAAAAGACATTCATCCTATGTTTCCAATAAGAATGATTTCCCCCATCAAACAAAGGTGGCCTATGCACACTCTGTCCTTTAGCCAAATATTATCCAAAAGCCATTTAATCTCAAAATTTTTAAGTCTCAACTAAGATTAATAAGGCTCTGATACTAGTGGTTAGGATTGAATGATTTCACTAGAGGAGGGGTGAATAGCGAACTACCCAAAAATTAAACATAAAAACAAAGTAAAATAGAAATTAAAAATAGAGAAACAAATTTTATAGTGGTTCACCTAAACCAAGGCTAGTCCACTCCCGAAGGCCATCCCTTGAGAGTTTTCACTATCACTTTGAGTGTTTTACAGGTTCACCCCAACTTTTACACCTCTTTGCTTTTTGGGCTTAGCAAAGAAAAACACTTACAGCATTTGTTTGCAATGCCTCACTGTAGCCTGGTGAGTAAGCTTTTGTAAACCTTGCAACGCAAAGTGAGATTGAAAATTTGAGCACAAAAACACAAGCAATCTCACAAAGTACACACATAGTAAGAGCACAGGAAAAAATCCATGAAAATTCCTTTAGCAAAAGCACCCCCAATCATGTCTCTTCTCCTTGCTCTATAGTCTTTTTACGAAGACTAAATTGCCAAAAATAACATATTTCCATGTATTCTTGTCATGCGCCAATTCTAGAATATTCAATTTGAATTTTGAAAACTTGCCATTCTTGCTTTAGGTTTGCATATCTTTAATCCTTTGTTCCTACAAGAAAATCTCCAAAAAATTTGTCAATTAAAGATTTATATGTTAATATATGCTAGGTATAATCAGTGCTGATTTCTTAATTTACAGGATTTACTTTTTCTAATGGATTTGTTTCATTTTAGAAATAATTTGAAATAAGAACCAAAATTTGAAATACCGTTTTATAGAAAAATGAATATCTGAAAATTACAAGAGAGGAATTTCTAAGGCATATTGCAGTATGTTGTGCTTCCACGAACAAAAGCTCTATGATTTCGGAAGAAATCGGGGCCCAAATCAAGGTCGAAATCACGGATTTGGAGAGGACGTCATTGGCGGATTTCGTGCTTGAATCCAAATTTTCGAGTGGGAGAAGGTGTCGATTTGATCAATACATCCAAACACAAAGGATTTACGTGGTTCCCCTTCACTTTGGGTACTCCATGGATGGCTCACTTGGTGGGTTTCACTATTTGGTGGTGGGTACAAGGAGAAGAAGTAAGGAACAAAAGCTTCTTCTTGATTTCTCAATTTGGGCTTTTATACTCAAGCCCCAAATTCCAACCCTTGAGTACATCAAGTTACAAATCAAGCAAAATACAAACAAGATGAAAGTCACATTCTTTTCAAATCTCCACATTGACTTCCATCAAGCTCCACCTATAACAAATGAGAGCCATCATGACCCATAAGGGTCAGCAGTAACTGTAGACGTTGAGTAAGTCCAAGCAATGCTTGAACTTGCTCTCGACAACCCCTTTGGTAAACATATCAGCTGGGTTGTCTCAGGTGTTGATCTTCTTGATCTTTATCCTGTCTTCATTCCTAAGGAAGTGATACTTCACATCAATATGCTTTGTTCTATCGTGAAAGACATTGTCCTTGGAGAGGTAAATAGCACTGAGACTATCACAGTAGATATCTACTTTATCTGTGTGCCAACACAAATCTCCTAACAATCCTTTCATCTAGATTCCCTCCTTAGTAGCTTCTGTCAAAACCACATATTCAGCCTCAATAGTAGACAGTGCTATAGTAAGCTAAAGAGTTGATTTCCAACTCACTATGGAACCTGCAAATGTGAAAACATAGCCTGACAAAGACCTTCTTTTATCAACATCTCCTGCAAAGTCAGAATTTGCATAACCTGCCATAGTACAATTCTGATCTGCAGTATATAATAAACAAATGTCAGAAGTTCCTTTCAAGTACCTGAATATCCTTTTCACAGCATTCCAATGTTCCTTGCCTGGATTGGACATGAACCTGTTAACAACACTTAAAGGATATGCTAAATCAGGCCTGGTATAAACCATTGCATACATTAAGCTACCAACTTCTTGAGAGTAAGGAACTTTCTGCATATCTAATTTATTTGCTTCAGATTCAGGACACATAGCTGAAGATAACTTCAAATTCCTGTCGTATGGCGTGCCAATGGCTTTACAAGAAGCCATGCCAAATCTGTTAAGGATCTTTTCAACATACTTTTGTTGATTTAAAAATAGCTTACCAGAATTTCTGTCACGCCTGATTTCCATACTAAGAATTCTGCCAGCTGGACCAAGATCCTTCATTTCAAATTCAGATTTTAATCTGCTCTTCAGCTCCTAAATAACATCAATATTCTTTGTAGCTATGAGAATATCGTCAATATACAAAAGCAGATAAATATGTGTGTTATCATCAAGAGTTCTAACATACACACATGAATCATAATAGCTGCGCTTAAAACCAACTTTAGTAATGAATGCATCAAATCTCTTGTACCATTGTCGTGGTGACTGCTTAAGTCCATAATGAGACTTATTCAACTTACACACCCAATCATTTTTATTCTATACCACGAAACCTGTTGGTTGCTCCATCCAAATATCTTCATCTAAATCACCATGTATGAAAGCTGTCTTTACATCCAATTGTTCTAATTCGAGATTCTGTGCTGTAATAATAGACAAAAACACTCTAATGGATGTATGACGCACAACAAGAGAAAATACCTCATTGTAATCAATTCCTTCTTACTGTGAATAGCCTTTGGCAACCAACATTGCCTTGTGCTGCACCCCAGTGTTGCCTTGAGTCCCAACTTTCTTCTTATAGACCCATTTGCAACCTACAATGTTCTTGTTCTTTAGACGTTTCACAAGCTCCCAAGTTTTGTTTTTATGGAGGGATTGCAGTTCTTCCTCCATTGCAGTCATCCAAAGACCAGCATCAGAACATTTTAATACAGTTTCATAAGTAGGTGGATCAACAGAATCCTCCACCTCTTCTGCTACCTGTAAGGCAAAAGTAACCAAATTTTCATAGCCATACCTAATAGGAGGTCTAAAATTCCTTCTAGGATGTTCTTTGCCAATGGTTCTTAGTGGTGGTTGCTCCACCTCTTCCCCCTCAACTGCATTTTCCTGAACACTTGATGAGTTATCTTTTGGTTCAACTTGATCAATATTACTAGGCTGTTGTGTGTATAACTCCACCTGTTCAGGAGTAGTATTCTCAACTTCTAGTGATGCAATTTCCAATTCTTCTATAGTCTGCAATAAAGCATTTTCATCAAAAGTGACATCACGACTGTATATCACTTTACCTGATGCAATGTCATAAATTCTGTATCCTTTTACTCCAGTACCATATCCAACAAATATGCCTTTCTTGGCTTGAGGCTCTAGCTTCCCATTGTTCACATGGTAGTAAGCTAGACATCCAAAAATCTTGAGCTTCGAGTAATTTGCAGACCTGTTCTTCTACAATTCAAATGGTATCTTACCATCTATAGCATTAGAAGGAGACTTGTTAACCAGAAAGGAAGCTGTGTTAACAGCCACTGCCCAAAAATTCTTATTCAAACCTACATTGGATAGCATGCACCAAGCCCTTTCAACGAGTGTCTTGTTCAATCTCTCTACCACTCCATTCTGTTGAGGGGTATGTCTAACAGTATAATGTCTGGTAATTCCTGTATCTTTACAAAAATTGTTAAACTCTTGAGAGCAAAACTCAAGACCATTATTTGTCCTCAAGTATTTGACCTTTCTATCAGTTTGGTTTTCTACTTGAACTTTCCAATGCTTAAAATTTTCAAAAGCATCACTCTTATGTTTCAAGAAGAAAACCCAATTCATGCGAGAGTAGTCATCAATAATAGAAAGGAAATACCTTGAACCTCCATGAGAGGACTGTCGTGCAGGTCCCTAACAATCAGCATGTATATAGTCGAATACTCCCTTTGAACTGTGTTGACCTTTGCCAAAAGACACCCTTTTCTGCTTGCCATATACACAATGTTTGCACATATCAATGCAAACTACCTTGTGTCCTTCAAACCTGCCTAGACTACTCAGTCTCTGCATCCCTTTCTATCCCAAATGACCCATTCTTGAGTGCCATATAATAGACTGATCCTCCTAATCTGATGTAGCTGCTGCAGCTGAACCAGAAATAGGTGTGCCCTGCAAAATGTATAAGGGGCTAGATTTGACACCCTTCATTACAACCAATGAACCTATCACAATACTAATCTTTCCCCCTCCACCTGAATATCTGTAACCCTTAGAATCAAGGGCCATAAGAGAAATCAGGTTCTTAGTTAGTTTTGGAATGTGCTAAACATCTTCCAAAACTCTAATCATGCTATCTTACATCCTGAACTTGATAGTGCCAAGACCTGCTCTGGAGCATACATTGTCATTGGCCAAGGTCACTCGGCCATCCTCCACTTGCTCATATATATCAAAGTACTCTCTGCACAGAGTCATATGGTGGGATGCTCCTGAGTCCATGATCCACTGATCACCTGAATAAGTACTACAACGAACTGTAAGAGAAAAATCACCATTAGATGCAGAATCTGTTTCTGCCACTGCAGCCTTTCCTTTGTTCTTCAACTTGGGACAGTTTGTTTTCTAGTGTCCCTTCTCCTCACAGTAATTGCAAGTATCCTTTGAGTACTTGCTTTTGGATTTGCTCATGTTTCTATTCTTATTACCCTCTTTCCATTGGCTTCTACTTCTTTTCTCTTGCTGATGAGCTGTGAGGCCAGAACCACTTGCCTCATTACTGCCATGCTGCACCATGTGTCTCAACTCTCTCAAATGAATGCTGGATCTCACTTCTTCTAGTGTAATGGAATCTCTTCCAGCTACACAAGACTGAACAAAATTCTCATAACTAAGAGGAAGTGAGCAAAGCAAAATGAGAGCTGCATCTTCATCTTCAATGGTAACACCTGTGTTCTTGAGTTCCATCAGAATGGAATTCAACTGATCTAAATGCTACTTAAGTGGTGTACCTTCCTTCATTTTTAGTGAGAACAGTCTTTGCTTTAACAACTTATTTGTTATAGATTTAGTCATGTATAATGACTCTAATTTCTGCCATAGACTAGAGGAAGTTGTTTCATCTACAACTTCTATGATTACCTCATCTGACAAGCACAATAAGATGGTGGAGTGAGCCTTCTCCTCCTTTATTCCAAATTTAGTAGAATCTCTATCTAATGTGGCAGCCTTATTTGAAGGTGCCCAAATGCCCTGTTGTTTCAAAAGTGTTCTCATTTTTATTTGCCACAGACTAAAACTGTTTCTGCTATCAAACTTGTCTATTTTCATGCTAGGAGTTGCCATCTCAAAAATGTGATTTTAAATAGCAATAATCATATAAAATTTCCAAACACACCTTCACAAATTTCTAATTTCAGAAATTGCCGAGAAATGCAAAAAAATATGTTCGATTTGCTTCAACTTTTAACAAACCCCCAAAAACTGATTTCGGACTTATTGAACTCGGATTAGGCAAATATCAAACACATCCAAAAATTCAAGATTTGGCACAAAATCTAATTCTCAACACGTATTCAAAAAACTCAACCACTTTGCAATAAAAATTGGCCGGTAAAAGGAACCACGAAAATTTCAACAAGGATGCCAAAAAATCAAAACCTCGGATTTACCTTTACAAAAAATTCCCCAAAAATTTCAGAAGCTTTGTAGCAATGTGTGGAAGGTTTAAGAGGCTTACAAACCCATTTCACCAAGTGAAATGGAAGATACGATGGCGTGTTAGGGTTCCAGCAGCGGTGGTAGCGGTGGGGCTGCAACTTCCAACCCAAAATACGGATTCAAATCTAGTTTTCGATCTCTAAAATTGCTCTGATACCACTTGTTGTGCTTCCACGAACAAAAGCCCAATGATTTCAGAAGAAATCGGGGCCCAAATCGAGGTCGAAATCATGGATTTGGGGAGGACGTCGCCGGCGGATTTCGTGCTTGAATCCGAATTTTCAAGTGGGAGAAGGTGTCGATTTGGTCAATACATCCAAACACAAAGGATTTACGTGGTTCCCCTTTACTTTGGGTACTCCATGGATGGCTCTCTTGATGGGTTTCACTATTTGGTGGTGGGTACAAGGAGAAGAAGCAAGGAACAAAAGCTTCTTCTTGATTTCTCAATTTGGGCGAATTTGGGCTTTTATACTCAAGCCCCAAATTCCAACAATGCCCTTGAGTACATCAAGTTACAAATCAAGCAAAATACAAACAAGATGAAAGTCACATTCTCTTCACAGTACATAGATAATTCAAATAATCATTTAGATATTTGAATGATGTTTCAATTTTTTTCTGAAGTCAATTCAGAATAACGTTTTGCTGAAAACGGTTATCTGAATTTGACCTAGGAGGAATTTCTATGATTTATTGTATTACAGGAAAATTCAGATAATCATTCAGATATCCAAATCATATTTCAAATTTTTCTGTTTAAGGTGTAATTTTTTAAGTGTGATTATTACGTATGATAACTATATGGCGAGCTGTAGACTTATGGTTGTAACCTTATGGCGAGCCATAGACTTATTGGTGGAACTTCCATTTTGGACTTAGAAGCTTTCTAGATCATTATAACGAATTTAAATTCGTTATATCATTTTTGTTCTACTTATGTTATACTAGGTGTGCTCTAAAATACTAAGTGCATGACTTAACCTAGTGATCAAACTTTTTGAGTAATAACTTCCCTCGTGTCTTAGGTAATAAATTATACTTAACATCATAAAAATATATCTTCCTTAAAAGATTCGACTTTATCATCCCAATTTTAGGAACATCTTGAAACCGTAACGTCATTTTTTCGATTTTTTGAAATAGGATTGCAAAGATTCGATTTTTTTGAAAGTAAATCATGGTTTTGCATCTACTAAGCTCATATCTATGCATATTGTTGCAAGATTCAGTGATTTTTCCATCGATTTTAGAATATTATAGTTGAAATTTGAAGAATTTGTGGTTTATTGCATATTTTTTGGAAGAATGTCGAAAAAGATACAATGCATTCTTAAGGAAAAGGGGAAGGAAACCCAATCCCATGCGTCAAGAGAGGAAGAACAAATCTTCGTTGGTGAATCAAGTGGGAGCCCATTTCCCACAAGGTTTTTTAGAAATAAAAAGGCCAAAGAAGTCTTTCATGAAAATAATTTTGGCAAAGAAATTCTGTATGGTAGTTGTGTAAATTTTTCTAGAATGGAGGAAATACAAAATATGTTTGAGGTGCCAGGGTTGCTTCAATTCTTACAACCTCCACATATTGATGTACGTCCTAATGTGATCTCTATATTTTATGAGAATATGGGAGACATTGATGGGGGTTTTAACAGTTATATCAATGGGTCTCACTTTGTTATCACCCAAACTATTTTAGAGACTCTTCTTGGCTTATTTAATAAAGGAATAGATGTTACATTACCAACATATCATCATTCCTTCACTAATGAAGACATGAATGTTGTGGTTAGTGATGTAGTAAAAGGGGTGAGAAAGATTGACAGGATGACATATCTAAACAAAGAGGCTAGAATCATTGATGACATCTTGTCCACAAATGTGTTCCAAAGAAAGGGACACAATGATAAACTAAATGAAAACACTCTTACGGCCGTTTATTGCATAATAGAAGGGCTAAACGTAAATTGGGTTGTCACAATTCTACATTGCATAGGAAGAGTAAAAACAAAACTCTTCTATGGGATGAACTTGATGGTTTTGTTTCAAGCTCTTCAATTGGATCTAAATGGCCTCAAGAAAACACAAGTGACCTCCACTGCAATCACTTACAACAATATACTCAGAAGCTCTAGGGACACTATATCTACTAGACAAATGGCATCAATTGTTAAGATTGATCACGACCACTAGAAGGAGGTGAATAGTAGTTTCTCAAATTTTAAATGATTTTTGTACGAATTTAATTGAAAATATAAAGTAAATGAAATACGAATGATGAAAATGATACGAGATTGAAACAAATAATTTGAAATAAAATCGAGTACGAATTTTGAAATAAAATAATGTGCGTGTAGTCAATTCGATGTGAAAATAAAAGCACAGAGAATTTTTAGGTGGTTCACCAATTGGCTATGTCTACTCTTAAGCTTAAGAAGCTTGAGCCTAGTTTAATTACAATTAAAACTATTATAATCCAAGTGTTTAAGGTTGAACACTCAACAAACAACAACAAGGGTTTGTGGTTGCACCCTTCAACCAACACAAAACCAAGAGTTTAAGGTCAAACTCTCCAACCGACAAGAGTTTAAGGTCAAATTCTTCAACTGACAAGAGTTTAAGGTCAAACTATTCAACCCACATCTGTTTTGGTAAAACATACGTTAAACTAACAAAAGAAAAACAAAATCAATCCCTTTCAAAACAATCAGAATGTGTTCACCTCGAAGGAACTCTCCAACCAACAAGAGTTTAAGGTCAAATTCTTCAACCAACAAGAGTTTAATGTCAAACTATTCAACCCACATGTGTTTAGGTAAAACATACGTCAAACTAACAAAAGAAAAACAAAATCAATCCCTTTCAAAACAATCAGAATGTGTTCACCTCGAAGGAGCACAAAAGTCAAACTTTAAGCTTTTGCGCCTTCAAGATCTCCTCTCACCAAAGCATAAAAATCCATCGAACTGAGTTTGAGACATGAGCACCAGAGCCGTGAGAAGGAGAGTGAAAAATCATGAGTGAATGGTGTGTAAAAATGATGAATTAGGCTCCTATTTATAGATGCAAACTTAACTTAAAAGCTAGTCAAAAATCGTTATAACATTTTTACATTTTACCATATTATTTCAACTACATCGTTGTATCGAATGGGTGTTTTGACAAATTTGTTATAAGGTTTTCAAAGTCATTATAACAATTTTTTCTACATATCAAATCTTTGATTTTTCAAATCTAATCTTAACGATTAAATCTTTTCAAAAAAATTCCTAGTTAGTGGCAAATTCAAAATTCGTTGTAACAATTTGAGAATCATTATACCAATTTTCCTAAATTCCTTAATTTACAGGATTTTCTCTAACCGATTTATTTTTCAAAATATTTCCTATGTTTTGGAACATAATCAAAAATCGTTATAACAATTTTTCAAATCGTTATACCGATTTTCTCAAATGCAGAATCTTGTGATATAACAAATGAATAGTGAATCATTATAACGATTTTTCAATCATTATGCCGATTTTGGCTAGTGTTGCTTTTAATGTGTGTGGACTTAAAATCTAAATGAGTGACCTATACTAATGTCAAAACCTTTTTAAATGAACACGTGTGCTTGTGATTTGTCTTCATTGACTTCAACACTTTCTTTGGAACACATTTGTGGACACAAAGTGAGCAATGATTCTGGCCTCTTTGTTTAGATATGCCATCCTGTCAATCTTGTTGGCCCCTTTTACTACATCACTAACTACAACATTCATGTCTGCATTTGTGAAGGAATGATGATAGATAGGCAAGGTAACATTTATTCCTTCATTAACTAAACCAAGATGAGTCTCTAAAATAGCTTGAGTAATAACAAAGTGTGACCCATTTATATAGCTATCAAAACCCCCATCAATGTCTCCCAAATTAGCATAAAACATAGAGATCGCATCAAAACATACATCAACATGTGGAGGTTGTAAAAATTGAAGCAACCCTTGCACCTCAAACAAGTTTCATATTCCCTCTATTCCATAAAAATTTACACATCTACCATACAAAATTTCTTTGCCAAAGAATTTTTCAAGAAAGGCATATTTTGCCTTTTAATTTCTAAAGAATCTTGTGGGAAAGGAACTCCCACTCGATTAATCAATGAGAATGTGTTCTTCCTCTCTTAACGCATGACATTGGGTTCCCTTCCCCTTTCCCTTAAGAACATGTTGTATCTTTTTAGCCATTTTTCCCAAAACATATGCAATAAACCATAAAGCTTCCAGATTTCAACTGTAATCTTTAAAAATCCATTGAAAAATCACTTGAAATCACTGAATCATGCAAGAACATGCACAGATCTAAGAAAAATCATGATTTTCTTCCAGAAAACACAAATCTTTGCAAACCTATTTTGAGAAATTAAAAAAATAGAAGTTAAGGTTTGAATATTTTCCTAAAAATGGTTTGATAAGGTTGAATCTTACCCTACTAATCCATTTTCCTCAAAAATGGTGCCTTGTGAATAGCCTTCGGATGCGGATCCACCTTGGGTGCGAAGGTTTGTGGCAAAATCGGATGTGAAAATGAGTTTTTCCCCTTTTTAGTCCTATTTATACTTTTTTAGAAAATCAAGCAATTTGTTATAACGATTTCCCAAATTGTTATACCATTTCACTGTTACACCTGTGTATTTTTGCCCAAATCAAGCTGGCAGTCAATTTGTTATAACGATTTTGTATATTTTTGTGGGTCTTCTAAAATTCATTATAATGAAAATAAGGTTTCGTTATAATGAAAAAGTCTGTTTGATCATTATAACGAAATTAATTTCATTATACCAAAATTGTCGATTTAGCGAAACTTCCATATTTACAGTAATTTGTTACAACAATTTATGATTCGTTGTTCCATTTTTTTTTTAAAAAAAAATTGTTACTTTAACAACTTTTCAAACAATATCACTCAAACAGTAAACTCCTAAACTTCTCCTAAGCTTAGTAAATTGTTGCACATTTAACGGTTTTGTAAATATATTTGCTAATTACTCCCTTGTATCAATATACCTTAATCTTATATTAGCTTTTTCAGCATTGTCTCTCAAGAAATGATGTCTTATGTCAATATGCTTGGTTCTTGAATGCTCAATGAGATTTTTTGATAGATTTATGGCACTTGTGCTGTCACAGAATAAATCTGTCTTAGAGTAATTTAAGTCATAATCTCTCATAGTTTGTTGTATTCATAGTATTTGAGCACACCCAAGAGCAGCAGCGACATACTCAGCCTTAGTAGTAGACAAGGCTACACAGTTCTATTTCTTGCTACACTAAGAGATTAATGATTGTCCTAGAAATTGGCATCTTCCACTTGTGCTTTTTCTGGCGGATTTAGATCTTCCAAAATTAGCATCACAGTAACTAACAAGTTCTAGTGATCCATCTCCAGGGTAAAATAATCCATACTCAATTGTTCCTTTTAAATACCTAAGTATTCTTTTAACAATTACTAAATGTGACTCTCTTGGATCACTTATCTTGCACATGCACACACATTGAATATGATATCTAGGCGGCTAGTTGTTAAATTAGTAATGATCCAATCATTTTCCTATATTTTCTCTCTTCTACTTTACATCCTTTTAGGTCCCTTCCAACTTTGTAGCCATTCCCATAGGTGTTCCAATTTCTTTGCTATTTTCCAAATCAAACTTCTTGATTAACTCTTTACAATATTTTTCTTAGCTTGCAAATATCTCATTTTGTGTTTATTTAATTTGAAGTCCAAGGAAAAAAGTGAGTTCTCCAACCATGCTCATTCCGAATTCATTTTTCATGATATTTTTGAAATCATGAGCAAGCTTCTCATTATTTGATCCAAAAATAATATCATCTACATAGATTTGTACTAATAATAAGTCATTGTTTTCCTTTTTGATAAACAATGTCTTATCAACTTTTCTTATATCAAATCCATTCTGTTTTAAAAAATCCCTTAGCCTCACATACCAAGCTCTTGGAGCTTGCTTTAATCCATAAAGGACTTTCTTAAGCTTAAAGACATGATCTGGATGATCCAAGTCTTCAAATCCAGGAGGCTGTTTACATAGACTTCTTCTTGAATAATTCCATTTAGAAATGCGCTTTTTACATCCATTTGATATAGAGTGAATTTGTAATGACTTGCATATGCTAATATCATTCTTATTGAATCTAATCTAACTACAGGAGAAAAAGTTTCATCATAGTCAATTCCTTTTTGTTGATTGTATCCTTGTGCAACAAGTCTAGCCTTATTTCTAACTATTCTACCCTCTTCATCTAGTTTATTTCTATATACCCATTTTGTTCCTATAATGGTTTGATCAGAGGGTCTTTTTACCAGTTCCCAAACTTTATTCTTTTGAAATTGATTTAATTCTTCTTGCATTGCATTTATCCAATATTCATCTTCACATGCTTCTTTTATATTTTTGGGTTTCATTAAAGAGACAAATGCGTAATAGCTACATTCTTCAATAATTCTTCTTCTGGTTTGTACACCCTTATTAATATCTTCCATTATTTGTTCTAGTGGGTGATTTGTTGAGTATTTCCACTCCTTAGTAGGTTCTGTGTTTTCTTCTTTGTTATTTTCAATAATGTCAGTTTCTTCATCACTATCAATGCAAATGTTTTTTATTTTATCATCTAGAAATTCATCAAATGTGACATGTATTGATTCAATTACTTTCTTATCTTGTTCAATGTATACTCTATATCCTTTACTAGTGATGGAATACCCTACAAATTTTCCTTCTTGAGTTTTCTTATCAAATTTGTGTCTGTGATCAATTGTATTTAATACATAACATTTTGACCCATATATTTTAAAATAGGAAATTTTTGGAGTTCTTTTATACCATAATTTAAATGCAGTTTTTCTTAAAATTGGTTTAATATGAACTCTATTAATTATGTAGCAAGATGTGTGTACAACTTCAACCCATAAATATTTAGGAAGATTACTTTCATTTAGTAGTGTTCTTGTCATTTCCTGAATACTCCTGTTCGTCCCCTCAACTACACCATTTTGTTGAGGGGTTCTAGAGTAGGAGAATTCATGTCCAATTCTCATCTTATCATAGAAGTTTTGAAAATCAGTATTTTTGAATTCACCTCCATGATCACTTCATATTCTTTTTATTTTTAGTTCTTTTTCATTTTGAATTTTAAGACAAAATTTTTTAAATTCATTGAATGCATCTCCTTTGTGAGCTAAAAAGATTACCTAGGTATACCTAGAGTAATCATCTACAATCATATAGACATACTTCTTACTGTCAAGACTAAGGGTCTAAGTAGGTCCAAAAAGATCCATGTGAACCAGCTCAAGTCCTTTCTTGGTTCTAATTTCATTTATACTTTTAAATGAATTTTTCTTTTGTTTTCCCATTTGATATGCTTCACAAATTTTATCCTTTTCAAATTTGACATTAGGCAAACCTGCAACAAAATTGTTTCTAACTAATTCCTTAAGATTCTTCATACTAGCATGTCCTAACTTCCTATGCCATACCCAAGAATCATCATTACAAGCAATTAAATAGGCATCATTACATTTACTATTATAAGGAATATTTAAAGTGAAAACTAAGTCATTCTGACTTACAATAAATTTATCTTCATTAGATTCACTTGCAATATCTTTTGATCCTCTGTCCACTCGCTGTAAGGAGTGGTAAGGATTTCCATATCGATGACTACAACATTCCACAAGTCCACATTGCATGACTTGAGGAAAACAACCATGCTATATTTCCAATAACTGTAGTTATTGCCATTAAAAAATGGTGATTTATTGACGCTTTAGCTATTGATCATTCTAGTGGCCATATGTGTTTATGTGATTATTAAATCAACAATAAATGACCTAGGCTCTTATACCAATTGGTAGAATCAATCACAGCCACTAGAGGGGGGGTGAATAATAGTTTTTCAAATTTTAAATAATTTTCATACGAAAATAACTGAAAATATAATGTAAATGAAATACGAATGTTGAAAATGATATGAGATTGAAATGAATAATTTGAAATAAAATTGAGTACGAATTTTGAAATAAAATAACATGCGTACAGTCGATTCAATGCAAAAACAACAACAATAATACATAAATAAAAGCACACAGATAATTTTTAGGTGATTCACCAAATGGTTACGTCCACCCCCAAGCTTAAGAAGCTTGAGCCTAGTCTAATCACTATTAAAACTATTACAATCTAAGTGTTTAAGGTTAAACACTCAACCAACTACAACAAGGGTTTGTAGTCGCACCCTCCAATCAATACAAAACCAAGAGTTTATTGTCAAACTCTCCAACTGACAAGAGTTTAAGGTCAAACTCTTCAATTGACAAGAGTTTAAGGTCAAACTCTTCAACCAACAAGAGTTTATAAGGTCAAACTCTTCAACCAACAAGAGTTTAAGGTCAAACACTTCAACCCACCACTCCAAAACAGAGTATCCATGTCTATTTAGGTCAAACACATATCAAACCAATAAAAGAAAAATGAAACCAATCCCTTTCAGAACAATCAGAATGAGTTCACGTCGAAGATAGAGGCGCAGAAATCAAACTTTAAGCTTTTGCGCCTTCAAGATCTCCTTCCACCAGAGCACGAAAATCCATCAAACCAAGTCTGAGACGTGAACTCCAGAGCTGTGAGAAGGAGAGTGAAAATTCGTAAGTGAATGGTGTGTAAAAGTGATGAATCATCTTTAATTCCTGGAATTTCTTTAATATGCTTTTTACAATTTCTTCATCCTCTTTTGACTTCATCACTTTGTAGCTTTAACTTGATTTCTTCATACTTTCATCTTCTTCACATTATGTTGTAAGACATCATCAAAACCTATAAAAGGTGAGTTCTCAACATCATCCTCTCAGCCACTTGTGATTGATGAAGATGAAGATACTATTGAGAGCTTGGGAAGAGAAATCAATGAATTAAATGACTACATGACAAAAAGATTTCTCAAATAAGAAGAAGAAATAAGAGGATTAAGAAACTACATGGACTCTCACTTTCGAGAATTAAAAGGCTACATTGATCAAAACTCTAGGGAGTTGAAGTCATATATGGATTTAAAAATAGAATAAATATTAGCAGCACTACAAAATTTGGCAGTTGAGGAAGATACATAGGTTGTTGCATGGACAAGGATGCTTCATCACATTAGAGTTGTCTACTATTTCTTTTTATTGTGTGGTGTGTGCTTTTGATTGCTTCCATGTATGTTTGAACTATTTTGTTTGCTTGAATGTATGCCAAAATGATTATGACAATTATTAAACCTTATTCTATGTTGAAATTTTTGGATTCATTTTGAAATATCAAACTTACTATGCTTCAAGTACATTCTTTAAATAGGAGAAGTACTTTATGCAGGGGGAGCTTTCTTTCTAGGGGAACTTCAATTGTTTTAAGTGTTTTTATCCTATAAAAATAGGGGGACCAAGTTGTAATCCACCCTTTTCATGAATGTCAAAAAGGGGGAGAAAAATGTAAGTTGTGGAGATATGTTGTAATAACTGTTTTATATGTTGTATTAGGTGCTTAAACAAGTACCTCCTTAGGATGTTTCTGGAGTGATTTTGATATCATCAAAAAAAAAGAGATTGTTGAGAACTCACCCTTTATAGGTTTTAATGATGTCATACAACTTGATATGAAGAAATCAAGTCAAAGCTATAAAGTCATGAAGTCAAAAGAGGATGAAGTGATGAAGAAATTGCAAGAAGTGTGTTAAAGAAATTCTAAGAATTAAAGATGAAAGTGTTGAAGCCAATGAAGACAAATCAGGAGCATACACATTCATTTAAAAAGGTTTGGACACTAGTATATGTCAATCATTTAGATTTCAAGTTTACATACATTAAAAACAACATTGGCCAAAATCGGTATAATGATTTTAAACTCGTTATAATAATTCACTATTCATATGACAGATCACATGATTTTGTATCTAAGAAAATCAGTATAATAATTTTAAAATCATTATAACGATTTTTGATTATGTTCCAAAACTTTGGAAACATTTTGAAAAATAAGTCCATTAGAAAAAATCTCGTAAATTAAGGAATTTAGGAAAATCGATATAACGATTTTACACAATCATTATAACAAATTTTGAATTCCAAATAACACTTAGGAAAGTATTTTTTAAAATATTCACATAGAAAATTAATCCAGGAAAATTCGTAATTTTAGATACTCAAACAAAATCGGTATAACAATTTATAAATCATTATAACGAATTTTGAATTTTTCACTAATTAGGAAAGTTTTTGAAAAGATTTAGTCATTTAGATTAGAATTGAAAATTTTTGGGTCACCCTCAGCCCCCCTTGTGGTCTTCCTCTTCTTGTCAAGTCCTCCAAGGTAGGAAGTGTTTTTTATCATCGGATTAGGAGGTCAAGTATGGAGTTTCCTTGGCTTGACTAGACAGCTAATTTGTCCGAGCAGGATGTCACCTCCCCTCCATTGATTTAGCTATCGCTTTCGTTTCCTAAGTTTTGCACTGGCTTTTACTCCAATCTCTTTGCATTAGCCTTGTTTATTTTCCTTTTTATGTTTGTGCCTCTTGTTGGAATTTTTGTGGCTACATGCGTTATGCACCTATTGACCCCTCATACTCGAGGATATATAGTTGACATTGTGGTTAATCTAGGCCAAACATTCAGCCCCTCACGATTCGGGTTCGAGTTAAGTGTTGTACTCCCAGAAGGGTAACACAGGGACCCTAGAAGTTCGAGCCGGTTGCAGGCTATATCAGCTAGAAGCCGAACCTCCTAGGTAGAAGTCTCATTTCGTCTTCCACCTCATGCCTCTCGCTCAATGGACCTACTCCATTGAGTCACCCCTCATCCAACAAACCCATTTCTTGTTTGATGGTCATTGGTCAACCAAAAATTCCAGTCAGAAGTTCTATTTTTATCAATATTTGGTTCACGGCACTTCTGTATTTTACTTTTGCCCAACCGTAAAGTAAGGACCGTAATGTTACGGCCAATCGTAGAGTAAAGCTCATAATGTTATAACAAGCCAAAGGGTAACACTCACGAACTTTAACAGTGAAGGCGGGGTAGTGCATCACCTGGCACATGCAGCCGATAGTCACTTTCCCCGAACCAGCAATGAACCAATAGTCGACATTCCTACTGCATCATAGATAGCCCATTCACTGGTTGCCTCTGATGCACCTTCCAAAGGTGTACACCCAATTCCCTAGTCACCTCTGATGCACCTTTCAGAGGAATAAGCCCAATTCCCTAGCCGCCTCTAATGCACCTTCCGGAGGCGTAAGCCCAATTCCCTGGCCGCCTCTGATGCACCTTCCAGAGGTATTGTAGCTAAGACACCAGTCTTGGAATGGATCGGTCATCTGATGGTAGGTGGGTGGCTTTCCGACCTATACGGTGGATGTCCAGCCCTGCTAGCCACTCTTGATGCACCCCCTAGATGCATGAAACCAGTCTCCAAGTGACTAACCACACAAGTACAAATCTTCGATCTTTCGTTGTATAAATGATGAAATTTCGATCAAAATAGCAGAATTCCGCCCCGTTGCGCTAGTCATTTTTAGACTACTTGGAGACTCACTACAACGAACTAGCAAGCATTGGCCTTTTGTGGTAGAGGAGGCAGAATTCCAACTAGAAAGGTGGAATTTTGGCCCCGAGTGCCCGTGCCTCCAGACGATTCCAGGTGCTCGAAGAGCCCAACCGTTGCCCAATCAATGTAACATGCACAACACTTAGCCTTCCAACGCTTGATGATCCTACTTTGTGAAATGTTGTGACCTTAGCCTATAAATAGCCCTCCCCTTACCACAAGGGAGAGGTTCGACTCCTCGATCCCGCTACTGCTCGAGTGTCCAAGCGTCCCAGCACCCGACGTGACCACCTGCTCCGTCCAGCTTCAGACGTTCGTTTGCAGTTGACCGTCCGTACTCGAGAGCACGCCGATGACAACTCCAGCCCAACCTTCCTATAGGTTAGTCATCCTCTCCCCCCTTCCCACCAATAGTAAGGGGGGAGATGGATCTTATACTGATAGCTATCCCCCTGGTTGTCCATGGCTTCGACTAGGGGAAGCCTATTCCTCTCTCATGATCACCCTCGGTCCCCCTTTTCTTTTTGTTTTGCACTTACATCTCATCACTTTGCATGTTGTTTTGTGATCGCTTGCGAGTTTTCCTTTTCCCTAGCCATGTATGACTTTGACCAGAGGTGGGTGGAAGTTCATCAGGGCTAGCGGACTTCCCCTACGTTTTATCGGGCTTCCCCTATGTTTTATCAAATTTTCGCTCATATTTACTAGATTTCCACCTCTTTTTACCGCCATCTCAATGAGTGCCCCAAGACTTAACTCCTTTGGTCTTCGTGCGGCTCCTAGATGAATTTATCAAATTTTCGCCCGTATTTACCAAATTTCTGCCACGTTTTACAGCCATCTCAGTGAGTGCCCCAAGACCTAACTCCTTGATACCTCATGTGGCTCCGAGATGGATTTATCAGATTTTCGCCCGTATTTACCAAATTTCTACCTCATTTTACAGCCATCTCAGCGAGCGCCTCGAGACCTGACTCCTTGAGTCCTCGTGCGACTCCCAGATGGACTTATCAGATTTCCGCTCATATTTACCAAATTTTTGCCTCATTTTACCATCATCTCAGTGAGTGCCCCGAGACCTACCTCCTTAAGTTCTCATGCGATTGCCAGATGGATTTATCAAATTTTCACCCATATTTATTGGATTTTTGCCTCACTTTACTACCATCTCGGCAAGTGCCCCGCGACCTAACTCCTTCAGTCCTTGTGTGGCTCTTTGATGGATTTATCATATTTTCACTCGTATTTAGTGGATTTTTTCCACATTTACCGCCATCTCGGTGAGTGCCCTGAGGCCTAACTCCTTGAGTCCTCATGTGGCTCCTAGATGGATTTATTGGATTTCCACCCGTTTTGCCAGATTTTCACCTCTTTCTTTTACATTTTGAGACTAGTTGGATTAGGGCACGTCGAGAAACTCCTAATCTAATGATTAGATCTTCCCTTTCGGTTCACTCTACATTTTAGTTAACTTGTGTATCAATTACAATAAAGAGGTCAGCTTATGCTGGGCTGGTTGGGGGTGCCTAACACCTTCCCCACCAATACCTTGGATTCTTACCTATTATCTCTAAGTAGCAGACTTCTTGTTTTGATTTTCTTAGAGATTTTACATCTCATTCCTAAGTTGAAGAGCACATTCTCTTCCTCTTCTTGTTTTCCTTGTTTTCTAGAAAAATAAGGTGGTGACTCTGATATTTTATTTATAACTTTTAACTTGTTTCCCAAGTCTCATGTGCTTCTTATTCTCTTAAATAGCTCCAACCAACATTTGGGTAGAAAGAAAGGTAACAGAATTGGCAACTCCGCTGGGGAAGAGTTGCTATTCCTATAGGTCCTAACTCCTTTTGACATTGTATTAATGCACATTAGGATAACTTAGATTTACAACATTCATCGTGTTTAGTTGTCCTATTATTGGTGAACTATTTTTACTCATTTCTTTTGTTCTATAGCAACTCGCCTTATAGCAAAAACGCCTTGCAACGGCCATGAGTCAGACTAAGTCTCAAGTGGAGAAGCAAAACAACATGACTGCTTCAATGGGTGCACCAACACTTGGTGTTTTAGCCATCCACGGTAGAACCCCTGTGGCCCCTATGGTCACCATCCTTGCAAACTCGCTAAGGTCTCCATCGTCTGACTTCATTTCTATAACAACATGCATCTCAATTACCTATGTCTCCCGGCCACCACCCAACACTTTCTGAGCACCTGGTAACTATAGCCGAATGAACTCCCATCAATACCAAGAAATGGCTCAACACTTCATGGAGTTAGCCATTTGGGCTTGAGTAGAAGAGGAGGCTACCGCTAGAACTCAGTTTGCATTGCCAGCTTCAAAACAATTACTCAACCCTTCACCTCTCAAGATATGGGAAGTCGGGAAGGGACCATCACAGGTCCTACTTTGCTCAGTTTATCAGCAACCTCAGCCATTCCTGTCGGATGTCAACCTTACTGAAATTTTGGCTCAGAACAGCTAGATATTTCCCTAACATAACCAAATCCCACTGTGGCATCGGGCTTGGCAACCCACTGAAGTCGCCAACTACACCAAAATTCTAGCCCAACAACCGCTTTCCGCCATGGAGGTCGAAGTTGCACAGCCGACTCCCAACACTTGCAAGGGCTTGACATCCCAATGAAGGCATCAAAAAGCACCATGCCTAGCTAAGTTTCCCGATTTGTTCGACAACACTGATCACCTTCTAGAAGTCTAAACTGGCTACTGTGCACTACAGCTAGAATTTTGTAGGTTAGAACATTTGGCTTGGCATCCCCCAAGTCTACCACCAAGGACAACATTACCTCCGGATTTCCAATTTGGGAAATTGGATTTCCAGCTTTGTAGCCAGATTTCACCTCTGAATTCTAGAATCAAGTCATCCTAAAGTGTCCAACGACACGTCTGAACAAGTCAACAAGTGAGTTCCTGTCTACATTCCAAGGCCTTCCCGGTAGGCCCATAGAGGTAACTAGAGGCATTCTACCTCGACAGGATGCCCCCATCTAATCTTTACATATTGGTTGATCATTTATTTTCTTCAATTGCACACTTTATTTTCTCCAACTGCACACACTACATGCATGCATAATATAGTTGGATTGAACATCCCTTGTAGCCATCGGTCAGCTCAGGTCTGCAAGAAAAGAGAAGTCGACAAGGTAGGTAACCTTCCCCCACCAACTAGCTTTTTCAACTAACTCCACCATCGGGATTCCGGATCACGTGGATCGGCTTTCGCCCATTTAGCTAGACCCAGGTTCTCTCTAAGCAAGGTCTGACACATTTTCTTAACATCTAGATGTTTTCTCTTCGCTTGCAGATGCTAGCTCAAGCCTTAGAAGATGCTATCTAGGTCTTTGGGATGACTAACCATCCCTTTTTGAGAGCGCCACCACAACCTTCATACAGGTACCCTATCTCCATAGGGTTAGGTGTTGGGAAGGAGTACAATCGATCGATTGAGCATCTCATGATTCCCATGGGCAAGACTAGCCACGAGCGTACCTATTCCAGGACTTCACCTACAATGGGTCTCTTAGCTTTCCTAGGTAAGTGTCTTCCAACAACCTTCCTTCACATTTTCTTTCCTATAATCCCAACCCGAGTGCCACCAACAAAAGGGGGTGGGGGTCATCTACCATACTCCCCTTAGGTGAGAAACCCCTTGGACCTAGGTACATGCTTGCAATGGTCTTACCATTGGTCAGTAGTAGGTTGATAGCAATGGAGAATTTTCAGGGGATTTTCACTTTTGTTGACCTTTGTGAAAAGAAAATAGAGTAAAAAAAAAAAAAAGAGGACAACAACAAAAGCAAAAAAAATAGGAAGAGAAAAATATATATATACAAAACAAAAAGCAATAAAAAAGAGAAGAGTTGGCTTGGCAACCCTACAAGTCTGCCAACTTATCCGGTTACCGCCTCAATCTAATAAAATAATCTTCAACCACCACCTCAAATCTTATTTAGTATGATATGGTGTTTCCGTCTTTGATCAAAGAGAAATAACTACCACCTTAGAACAACTTTTGGATCTTTTGTTCAAATTTGGATTGTTAAGTTGCCACTTGTTTTATTCCACCCATGACATAGGTTATGAACTTTTCTTCATTTGTGCTTACGTGGTATATACTTAGATTTGGTAATTATGTGATGCCTCACGACATCTAAGATAATATAAAGCATAAATCAAAGCAAAGTTTGATTTTGGTAGAATTTCATTATTTTCATATAATGAAATTAAATTTTGAAATTGAAATAGAACTGAAAAGGACTCTAAATAGATTTTATAAAACATGCGATGACACA
>JAMKPZ010015364.1:0-101723 GCA_024699675.1 Amphibolis antarctica | reverse complement strand
TTATTCGATTGTCATTTCATGTTTTCATGCAAAAATTTATGACTAATTTAATTGTAGTATATTTTATAATAGTAAATTTACAATGTCCTTGTTATCGAAATTTCTTTCTAATTTTCATTCATTTTTCAAGAGAATACTTTCCATTCACTTCTTTTGTATCATTCCATTTTTACGATATTCTACTAGAAAATCCGTTGCTTATTTTTTATTCATTGATCTATTTACTTTTATAAAAAAATTATGCGTAAGGGAAAGATTCTCACAACTAATTATACTTTGTAAAAATATAAGCTTTATTATTTTAAATATACAGCAAACATTTTTATTTTTCTCATTTTATATATATATATATATATATATCACAAAAAGGTAATTTTCACTAAGCATACATAAAAATATACGTATGTTTTATTTTAATTGAAATTGAATATGCATGCATATAAAGATGTGCATATAAAACCATGAAACATATGAGATTTATCAGCTTCGTAAGATTGATCATAATAAAATTCACACCCTTTTCCTTGGCCACAAACATATATATATATGTGTACGTGTAGATAGAATCCATTCTATGCTCTCCTTTCTTTAGCTTATACAGCACATTTAATATCTAATATTCAAGCACCACCTCATACACATACGTATGTCCATGTGTGTGTGTGTCCATACATACATACATACATACATACATACATACATATTTATTTATATATATATGTGTGTTCCTCAGTCTAATAAGTACACGGTGGGAGGCAATAATTAATTAATGCACTCACTTAATTATTGGAAAATACTGGTCGATATATGCTGAAACAGTGCAGCGTCGATGTGATCAGTTGGGTATGAGCTTGAAGGGAGGCTTCTCAAGCTCTGGGGACGGGTCATAATTTCCATAGTCGTTGGTCACCTTCAGAATTCTGGGATGAAAGGCAGCTGCTATGTCTTCTCCTTTGTGTGCGACCTCGCTTGTTTCCTGCCAGTTTATAAGCATTAATTATTAATTATGGGAAGGTAGCTATGTCGATATTCATATATAATTCAACACAATTTAGAAATTTGTAACATCTATACAATTATTGTACAGGGAAGAGGCCGGAGGGAGAATTGAAGGGATGGATCGGATGCAGATTTAATTCATAATTATTTAAGGGGAAGGATAAGGAGATCGAAATATAATCAGAAGCTAGTAGAGAAGGAAGTTGAAGAGGGAAAAAGATAATGAACAAGATCCAAAGAAGAAGGGGGTGTGGAATTAGAGATCGAATATGTCATTTAATTACATGAAACATTTGGGCCGGTGTGCATGTTACTACTTAATTCTTTTTTACTAGCTAGGCTTTGCTTCAGAAGCTCAAAACTGTAAATAATCGGTGGGCATCTTCATAATTAAAAAGGAAGCAGATCGACATATCTTTATCTTTCACAAAAGGAGATTCACAGAATTAATCATCCACTTTTATGTTTACGCAAGGTGGGTGCTTTTGGGAGGAATGCTTTTGCTCCTCGAGAAGTGGAGTACAGGTGGGTTTGCCATACCATGAATATAATCCACACAACCTCATATTATATGTGGGTACATGAGAACAAGCTAGGTAAAGAGAAAGCTAAAGGCCAAGAACACCTTATATATATATCTATATCTATCTATCTATCTATCTATATATATATATCATTGTGCTCATGCATGGGCTAGCGTGCTTAATTCTTACCATTTCAAATCGCACTGGATGGTCTTTTTCCATCAACTTTCTTGGTGTGCCTGTAAGAAAATGTTTCAGCAGGTTCCAGAAATTAAAGCAGAAGGCCAACAGAGCCATGCATGGCTGCAACACAAGAAATCAACACACACACACACACACATACATCTTGGAATAATGATGTTTAGGACTTTGTTATATATGCAGTTTGAAAAAATTTCTATATGGGCACGCATGAAATAAAAGATACATGCATGGCTCAATGAATTTTTCATAAGCATGGTGCTATAAGCCAGGTGGTGTTGCAACTACAGAAGCCAACATGATATAACGTAGATATATGTATATAATTCAGGGCTACCATGCATGAACTACAATAGATAATATATAGATATGCATACGCATGTTAGGAATAATCGAATCAAAACATGCAAAAAACAAAAAGGTTTGATTTAATTCCTCGCAGGGTAGTTGTACTAGACAAAACATGTTTGCTGATAATTAAATCATATGCTATGTATGGCTTGCCAATATAATTAACACTGATTTATGAAAAAGGATGTTGGTTCATGATATATCAACGAATCAGAACAAATGAGATTTAACTTTACCATCAGCAAGACATCTAATTCATTCGGTAGAGGCATGGAGCCAACACGGACAGAAAAAAAAAAGGAAAAAGAAAAATTATACTCGGAGAGAGCAGATTTGATCAGCAGAGATGGTATAAACCTACACACCTGCAGCTGAAGAAACCACCACACTCATGATGGAGGCCACTGCAAGGAGAAGGAAGAGAAGAATGGTTTTGTCCTTGAAACCTAGAGAAGAACCCATCACCACCGTGTGCAAAACCTTCTCCAAATTAAAAGTCTGCCTCTGCCCACTCGACCCAGGCCTCTTCTCAAGGAGTCAGCAAGCATGGAATAAATAAAGGAAGCACCATACATATATATATAATGCTTCCTTGTTGTGCGTATTAACTAATTAATGAGCATGCACATATGGAATCCCAGCAGTGAGTGAATTAATTATGTATGTACTTGGTTAATTAGCTCAGGCTCCATTGACGTACGTGTTCCACATCTACAACAAAATGCGCTAATCTATAATTAATCAACCAGTTAATGAGCCTGGGATGCCAGCGACTGGTGTGCATATATATTTATCTATCTATACATATAGGCAAGCAATTTTTTGGGTGTGGTAAGGTAATGGGGACAAACAATTGGTCTCTCCTTTATAAATTTCTTTAGAGAAAAGAATTGGGGCTGAGAAAAGCGTAGGATAGCCACCATCTCCGTGTCAACGAGTGCATGTACGCCTTTGGTGGTGGGTTGCCTTGTAAGACTGGCATCAAGGGCAAAAGCAAGCTAAGTTGCATGCCCCTCATGCAACAAGTTAAGATATATACAGAAAATTAAGGGTGCATTAATTGTGAATAATTTTTTTCAACTTTAAGAGTTAGATAGAGTTGAAGTTGAAGTTAATTTTGCAAATAAAGTTAGAATTGTATGGTAATTAATTTGAGTGATAAAAATTTATATGTTGAAATCTATATAATAATATTATTATTATTAAAAGTAATTTTAAAAGTTAGAAAAAATTAAAACTAAACCAAGCCTAAATATATATAGGAACAACAAGATAAAATATATATATATTGAAAAATACAGGAACAAAACTTAATTGCATGCACTAGTTAATTAATATTCCATCATCTGTTATGATTCGCCAAATGGACATATATACGTTAATTAATATATATATACTACAAGCAAAATGTGGTGCATCAATATGCTTATTTTATTATATATTGTTATTTCAAAAAGCTTTTTAATAATAACGTCATTATTATTCCAATGGTAAATTCTTCTGTACAGTGACTAATTAAGAGTGAGAGATATATGCCATAATTAGTCGTTTTTTTAATATTTATGAAGAATGAGGTTTTGAGTTCCGTCGATCTTCGGTAAAAATACAACCATTAATTATAGATGAAGAAGAAAACATTTTAAGAAGGTGGGATGAGATGCGCATTAAATACAGAGAAGAAAAAAAACCACAGGTGATTATTGAATAGCTTTTGATTGTCAACTTCTTTGACAAACTTATGGTGTTAGGTTTTGATAATAGTAATTTATAATTTGAACTAAGACTTTTTTACGTTATCTAGCTTTATGCTGATTAAACTTATTGTGTTAGTTTGCATACGATGCATGTATATATCACTGTGAATGACCCAATTGTTCTCAAGATATAATTTTTTATATTAGTGGAACGTTTGTTTATTTCCGAATCTAGTATTATATTTTCTTATAGATTTTCAGAAAATAACACATATTATAAGAAATCTAATATTATATTCTTGAAGAAAAAATTAACCATATGTCCTATCCACCATTAATCCTAAGATAGCATATTTATACACACATATATATCTATACACACATACACTACGTGTATATATTAAAAAAAAGTTAATATAATATAATGTTGTGGGTGCCCAAAATTTAAAAAACATGCTGAAAAAAATGTAGTCGGACCAGAGATAAATCCAGTCGAAACCAAAAATTTCTAAGGTTACCAAAAACATATATTCATGACATTTTTTGTAATTTTCACGGTATGTCAATTTTGGAACATAAAATTTGCCGAACATTTCTCGAGCTGTTGAAAATCAAAAGCATGTAGATTGGGAAAAAAATCCAATCGAAATTGAAAACTAGGATTTATAATATTGGTCGATAAAGGATAAACACAGTCTCAATCGAAAACTTCCAGGGTTATCAGGAATTTTTGCGACATTTTCTAAAATTTTGACGATATTTTAATTTTGAAACATAAAATTTATCAAACTCTTCCCAATGAGTTAGAAATTAGTGCTATTAGTGTTAGCATCTACATTTTTACTATATATAAATATGTTCATCTATTGTTTAATATAATTGGAAGGATTCAAGCAAAGAAATTAACTTTGGCTTAGAGATGTCAATAGGCCGTGTTGGCACGGTCCAACATGAAAATTTTTTCGTGGCGTGAGTCGTGCCTAGGTTGGACTTTCAGATCGTTCGTGTCATATTGACATGACACGAATTTCAACATGAAATAGGCAACCTAACGTAAAACTATGACTAAGAAGATCTTCTGGGTTGACAACTGAGTTGTGGGAAGGGTGGGGAGATCGATTGTCAAGTCGTGTAATCAGTAAGTTAAACGGTCACGTACACACGAGGGGGGTAAACGGGTGTGGCCGAGAGAAGTAGGTTGAATGGTATGAATGATAATTGACCACTTCCATGAATGACTTATTCTTTAATTGCTTACTCAGGAAAAAAATCCATCAATTGGGCGGGCACAATTCCAACCGTAATCATAGCAGATCCTGAAACCATAAAAGATGTTCTTTCGGAAAAGATCGGAGGCATCACGAGGCCACCCCTAACTTCTTTGACAGCAATGCTGGCAAAAGGTATTTTAACACTGGAGGGAGAGGAATGGGCCAACAGAAGGAGGTTGCTTGCTCCCGCATTCCATTTGGACAAACTCAAGGTTGGTTTTCATCATTTGCCACCCCCCCCCCCCACACACACATGCAGATCATGCTCCACCGTTTGTTGATGATCTTGGTGATCACAGGGCATGGTGCCGGCCTTTTCAGTAAGTTGCGATGATTTGATCAAGAGGTGGGAAGGATTGGTTAGTTGTGCTGGAGGAAAGAGAGAATTGGACGTCTGGCCAGAGTTTCAGTGTTTGACGGGAGATGCCATCTCTAGAACTGCTTTTGGAAGCAACTATGAGCAAGGCAGGAGAATCCTTGAGCTACATAATGAACAAGGTGCTTTGATCATTGAAGCTGAAAGAAGTTCATATTTCCCTAGTTTAATTGGGTGAGTTCAGATTGAGTGGTCTAGTTTTTAGCATGACATTTGTAATAAGCTTCTATTTTTTCTGCCTACCTCAACTTGCTAAGTTTGACATTCTCTTTTGAATCTTATCGATTATATTATCTTACTGCTGTTTTTCATAAGCTCAAAGTACGTACATACTTCCAAGAGAATCCAGGCTATCTTTGGAGAAGAAAGAATTATATATCTCCCTAGCTTTTTCCGTTTTCGCTTTGCTATTCTTGTCTCTACGTACTTGCATGAAAGTCATGGGCTTTGGATTTGATCCTAATGGATCTAGAGTTTCTATATAATTGTTTCTAATGAAAGGAACATGCAATTTACTGCTTGACCATAACATTTTTGGGCAGACTCTTGCCAACTGCGAAGAACAAGAGGAGAACGCATATCCTCAAGGAAATTAAATCAATTTTGAGAAATCTCATTCGCAAGAGAGAGCAGTCCATAAGAATGGGGGAGTCATGTAGCGATGATTTACTTGGATTGTTAGTGCAATCATCTGAAAGCATTGGGAGCAAGGATGAAGAAACTAGTTACAGGATGACTGAAGAGGATATCATAGAAGACTGCAAGTTGTTCTACTTTGCTGGTAAGGTGACAACCTCTGTCTGGCTCACATGGACGATGGTAGTATTAGCGATGCATCCAGATTGGCAAGAAAAGGGTAGGGAAGAGGTCCTGCGCATCTGTGGGAAGAAAAAACCTGACATGGATGCCATCAACCACCTCAACATCGTGAGACTCGAAATTAACCTTGTTTTTGGTTCATGTTAAATTTATAGGGAAACTTCATCATCGCATTTTTTTTAAGCTTTAATCACGCAAAATATATAAACTTGCAGGTCACAATGATTCTAAACGAAGTTTTGAGGTTGTATCCACCTGTACCCCTTTTACTTCGACGTGTTCGCAAGGATATCAAGTTGGGAGGTGATATCTTCCCTGCTGATGTCGAGCTTATGTTGCCTACAATCCACGTTCATCATGAACCAGAATATTGGGGTGAGGATGCCAATGAGTTCAAGCCAGAGAGGTTCTCCCATGGAGTGGCAAAGGCCTCTAAAGTTCAGCATGCGTTCTTTCCTTTCGCTGGGGGACAGAGAATTTGCATTGGACGGAACTTTGCAGCCATAGAAGCCAAGATGGCTCTTATCATGATACTCCAACACTTCTCTTTCGAGTTGTCACCTTCTTATGCTCATGCACCATTCATAGGGCTAGCACTCGAACCACAATATGGAGCTCAGATAATTCTAAGGCAGATCTAAAACCTATCATATAAATTTGCAACTCTCCATCCACAACATATATATATTGGTCATCTGTGTGTATCGGGTACAGTAGAGTTGTATTAATGATCATTTCCTGTTGTAATCTTTATATTTAGGCCATGCTTATTAATAAACCCCTATTTATGGATATGGTATCAGAAAATATTATGGTCTTCTATGTACGAGTCTCTTTGTTTTTATCTGACGTTTTAAAAAAACTACAATTGAAAAAAAAAAGTGTTAGATTAATTTTAAAATAAATAAGAGAGAAATTTACTTAATTAACATAACAATAAACACTTTCATGCATGAAATTACTGGCGGCCAACCCTAATCGATCTCCACTTAACCATCCTTGCTCTACTTACCGTGGCGTAGCGTAGAAACACCACCACCACCGTAATCGGCGCGCATCCTGCACCGTCCTTGATCAGCCACACGCGACCGTACGTTAGACTCGCACAAGGATTCAATCCACGACCATGCACGATCTCACGTACGTCTACGAACGACGGTCTTCTCGTACCACCGGTACGCGCGACCAGGCCAACACGCCGCATCAACCAGCAGGAGAGACCGCGTCAAACCAATAACCATATGGAGAAACTGCGAAGACTTGGCCTTGGCCATCATGCGTCCCGCACATCCGAACAAGATGCTTATGCATCTCACGTCCGTTCATACAGCCGCATATGCAAACGCCACCACATGCCGCTTTCGTACCACCAACGCCATGCACATCTCCATGTAACCACGCCATCAACGCCATGCATGTCGTCTTCATCAGCCTCCATAGCCTCTGGGATTTCCGGATCAGTCATGCTCCATTAATGTCGTTTCCTTCGTTCCGTGTCTTTCTTCCCGTCTTCCCTTCCGCAGTCAACGTGCATGGTGCCCCCACGCGGAAACTGCCGTCAATCGATCTCTTCATCTATGTTCTACGATTGTTGGCTCTTCATCTCTCGTTACCGTCGCTATATTTGTCTTTGTCAAAAAAAACAAAAAATTTCTCATTTTCTATACTCATTTTATTTTTCACGTCTATTTTGATATCACCATGATATCTTTTCGCTTTTTTTCTCTCTGTCTTTTTTTTTGGTTAAAATTCTATATATCATGGGTTAATAATTTTAAACTTATACTTATATTTTTCAATTTCAACTTTTTATTTTTATTATTTCTTTAACCATGTCTTCATTTTCTCTTGTGGTGGCATAGAAGGAGAAACATTGTCAACATAGAAATTAGGAGTCAAGTGAAAACAAAAGTTGAGATGCAAGCAACACGGTAAGTTGAAAATACGCAAAGTTAGGGATTTCTAGTAAATGAGGAGATCGGAGATGGATTTTGAAATAACCACAAATCTGGCAAAGGTTGAGAATTGTCGAACTTTCACTAGAGGCCAATGATTGTGACATCATTAGATGATTGACAAGAAAATGTTGAGAGAGACCAAGAGCAGTCGAAGGTGAGTGGCAAAAGTAGAGAGAGGTCGAGGGAAGGTCAGGAGAACTTCAAGATCTTTGGTGTATCTTCAAATTCAACAAAGGTTAAACAAGATACATGATATTTGGAAAAAATATCATGATAAATTGTTTTGTTAATTATAAGAACTTTCTAGCCTTAACAGGTGAAAAATAGAAGAAAGAATCTATATTTATAATGACAAAAAAATTTATACTTTTTTCATATTGTTTGAAATGCATAAATACTTGAAAATCTAAATTTTGTTTTCAAACTTTTCTTTTCCATGATTTCTAAGGAATACAAACCCATTTTTAGATTCATTCTTAAGATTTTTGTTCGACTCTCTCGAATTTTCTAAAAATATTTTACTTTGATCACAATTTTGTTAATTTTATTTTAATATTATTTATATCTTTTAGAAAAAATAAAAAAAGTCTTGAGCACGGTTGCTTCTTTGAGATTTTTTTTTTTTTACTTTCAATTTTTAGAAGTATGTTCAATTTTATGATGACATATAAATTTTTTAATTTATTTTTTTTATTATTAAAATTACTCTCTCTTTTTTATCTTAAAATGATACTACTGAAAATTACTTTTTTCACTCTCAAAAATTAAAAGTAAAAAAAAAAAACCACACCCTAAAGCAATGTGACTGACACCGCGATGTCGGCCCATATGCTGCTGCAGTTGGGCAGATTTCGTGGAAGCATGATTATTCTCTGCCTTTGCTTAACGTTTGCTTTCGGCCTTTTTTTTTGGTTGATCATTTTGTGTAAACTGGTAAATTCTTTTTTTTTTTAGTTTTGAATTTTTTCGTACATATACAAATAAGTCTTTTTCAAATATCAATTATTTTACTACTAAAGTAGTAATTTTGAAAATATTTTTAAATATTAACTTCTCTATGGATTTTTAAAATGTAATTGACATTGATTCCAATGTTAAAAATTTAATTCTATTTTTATTGTACTTTTTGTTAAGGCCTCCGCAAGCGGTAACCTGTTGGCATTACTTTCTCTTCTTTGATCGTTGTCACCTTCGACTTACGGATCATTCTTTTCTTATTCTTTCAAATATTTTAAGTTCACATGAGCTTAGAAATATTAATTTCGTCTCTCTCGTATGGTTGACGTTCGTATTGATAATTAGTTTTTTTAGATTTTGTTGTTCTGATTGATCGTTTTGTAGACTTTTAATAAGGAAATTTTTAAATCATAGACATTGTCAAATCCTATTTTCTCTTTCCATTTTGATTATTAAATAAGAAAATTTTGTTTGTAACAATACTCTTTCCCTTTTAAAAAATAACGGTTTAGATTGTTGAATAATATAGAAATATAATGATTGAATAGGAACCGACTAAAAATGTTATATGCTTTTGCAGTTCGATCTGTCGAATGATAAACAAAGAAAACCAAATTATACTAATTTAGAGAGAAACGCTCGTCATGCAAATAGCTAGGTACTGTGCGGGCACAAAGATATTCTACAAGATATATTGCATATACGATTTTTCATTCCAAATGAACCATTTAATGTTTTGTTTTTATGATTCACAGCTCCCAATGAAGCCATGGTCATAGCCACTGTCACTTGATCGCATCACGAAACATGAAGGGAGAAAGGAAATAGAAGAGTACGTAAAGAATTATAAAGGAGGACGGCAATATGTCGATACATGGTGAATATTTGCAGACGAAATTGATGCTTCACAGTTTCCTGAACTTGATCGGAGCTCCATGTTGTGGGTGCAAGGTTATGACAGCATGAGGGGCATGGATGTAGGATGGTGAGAGCTCGAAGCAAAAGTTTTGGAGGATCATGCACAATGCAAATTTAGCCTCGACCATGGCAAAGCTTTGGCCAATGCATACTCTAGGACCTCCACTAAATGGCAAGAATGCCATCTGACTCTTCACGGCCTTCGAAACACCTTCGGAAAACCTCTCTGGCTTGAATTCATGGGCGTCCTCACCCCAGTATTCAGGGTCATGATGGGTGAGGACGATTGGAAGAACCAGTCGCACTCCACGCTGCAAATTTAAGTCACCAATTTTGATATCCTTGGGTGCATGACGGAGGATGAAAGGTGCAGGGGGATACAACCTAAGAACCTCGTTGATTATCATGGTGACCTGGAGATATATTGGTCGATAACAGCAAAGGAATTAATTAGTGTTTCAATCAATGCAAATCAAAGATTCATTTAAAACATTCAACCTGAAAGTGGAACTTACGATCTTTAAATGGTTTAACTCATCAAAGTTGGGCTTTTTCTTCCCAAAGCTTTGCAAAACCTCCTCTCTGGCACGAGCTTGCCAATCGGGATGCATGCATAGCAATATCAACGTCCAAGTAAGCAGAACAGCCGTGGTCTCGTGTCCAGCAAAGTAGAACAACTTGCATTCATCAATCACCTCATCTATCGTCATGCCAAGCTTCCGTGCGCTTCCATTTGTTTGTGAATAACTGGAATTGGACTCCATTAGGTACCCCAGCAAGTCCTCACTCTTCAACCCTCCTTTCATCGCCTTCTCTCTCTTTTCAATTATAGACCTCAGAATGGTTCGAACTTCTCTTTCAATCTCACTTTTTCTTTTGTTAGTTCTGGTTGGAAAGTAACTTCAATAGAAAAAGGTATGTCAAAATAAAATTTCAATTGGCCTCTGCCCACAACTTCCTCAGCAAATATTGTTTTACATAAAGAATAAACATTCAAGTGCCATTGGCGCACACAAGAGAAGAGAAAATTACAATCAAAATGCATGCAACAACGTAATGTTCAAACATGGCTAGGAATTGAGGTACTCAATCTTACCTATATCCTGGTATGAAAATACAATTCAAGGTCTGTGCATATAGCGTGGCTTGCTCTGCAAGATGTTGAAACACACGCTTCCCTTCTTCAAAGTAGCTACCAAATGCTGTCTGAGAAATAACGTCTCCAGTGAAATTCTGGAATTCAGGCCATACATTTAACTCCGTGTAGTCTTCTGAAGAAACCAACTCCTTCCATCGATCAATCATATTGGTACAACAAGCAGAGAATGTTGGAAGCATGCACTGCAGTGGAGAAAACCAGAGAGTAGAATCAATCTCAAATGCTCAATCTTGTTTTTTTTTTTTTTTTCTAATTCATGTATTTCTTTCCTTGATTGTTATGGTTATCGATGTAGACATGTGAAAAATTGTACCTTTAACTTCTCTAGGTGAAATGCAGGGGCGACTATCTTTCTGTGCATCGCCCATTTCTCCCCTTCATATCCAAAAAGCCCTGAGAGGATGAATTTACGAGATGGGTTTCTTGTTTTCTCGAAGTGCCCAAATTTGGTGGACAGAATTTCCCTTAATAGCTCTGGACTTGTGACTACAATATTTGGATTCGGTCCAAACCAAGTAAAAGAAGTTTTGCCTACGAAAAGGGACACGAAATCCATCAAAATATTGTGGATATAGCTCTTTCATCGACATACAAAATAATAGAGAAGATGGTTGAACGATTTCACTTGACTAAATAGTTCGTAGAAAAATTTATTGTGATTTGTTAACAACAACTTAACGAAGAACCCAAACGAAATTCATCGGTGTTCCTTGTCGAACGATGAATGTCTCCTCTACTATAATATGAATAAGAGTATAAAAAACATATATGCATATTTCAAAAATCAAGAGATGGAAGGGTACAGACCATATTCCTTCGTTATCAAGGATAACCAGGGAACAACACGAGGGGCGATGTCGTGGGAGAAGAGAGGCAAGGGCTTGGAACGGGCGGCCTTCGTCAACGACATATCGTCGCGGACATCTCCCACCAGCAGTCTGTAAGGGCTGCCCTTGAGGCCCTGCTCCCTGAGAAGCCTCTCCTGCCTTTTGGGTCTCCACCATATCCACTCCACGACCCCTCCGACGGAAACCACCAGCCACAGCAACAGCACGGCAAGGGACGAGTGAACAGCCCAATCCGGCGTTCTTCCAGGTCGTAAGAATTCCATCTTTACTTGCTCGGACAGCTGCAACTCAAGAAACCGATAGGCTCTATGCCTCTATGAACTCTTCTCTCTCTCGTTTTTTCTCCTTTCCCAGAAGCAATTGATCCCGGCAAAAGGTCAAAAACTTCCTCAGCTGGTGTCGTGCACCGAGACGGAAACACCTGTTGCAGGTCAAACAATGCTACTATTAAGCTATTGTAATTCTAATTACACTAGTTAAAAATTGATTAATCTTCGAAAAGGTGAAATCTAGAATGGATCGTAAACATAATTGCATGTCGAGAGGAAAAATAAACCAAGATTTGAGTTGAACATTTTACAAATGGGAAAACCGCCACGGACGGAAAGATGATACCAGGAATCTCAAAAAACAAAAAAAAGGATTAAGGTTAAGTATTTCATTTTAAAAATTGATTAAGGTTAAGTATCTTGTAAAATCAATCATTTCGAAAAAGAAAAAAAAGCACTTGCTGTAGAAAAATATTCTCTTTTCCGGTGGTCTCCACAACCATTCGAGATCGCTGACAAAGCTCAAGTAAATGCAAGAAGGCAGCTTGTTCATTGAACATCTTCTCTAAAGTAATGTACATCACAAAAACAATAAAGATTTTGGCCTTTTGAATATTATAGGATTAGCGTCAGAAGGTGTTTCTGAACAAAAGAATTTGTGATTGTGTTTTGGCATCGGGGTGAAGCCGTGAAGGCAAGCATGCACTTACCACGCACATGGCCTGAGGTGAATGGAAAAAAAAACATTGTCGAAGTTTAAGATTATTTATATGAAAGTAAATAACAACATGCAATCGAAAATGTATCAAATAATGAAGAGAGGTTTAAAATGTCTTTTTACATTAAACAATTTTTTTTACAAATTTTATAACCAAACACAGTGACATCATTTGGGAAAAGACATTATACTTTTTCTCAAATTCTAATGTAATGTATTGATTCGTATCACTGTAAAAAAATAAACCATAGTGTGAGAAAAATCAGGAAAAATAATCGTACTTTCAATCGATTTAACATTTTTTATTGATTTTGTAAGTTTTGTTATTCTTGAAAAGAAATTAGGAAAAAAAAGGAAAAAACTGTTGATTAGAATATATCATGAGGTTATATTAGGACATAAGTAGTTAAATTATTTTCTAATTTTTCCAAGTTTTTTTAAAATTTTCTGATTACAACACAAAATTGAGAAAAATGCATGTTCTACTTCAACCAATTAAACTTTTTTACCGATTTTGTAACTTTCTTTACCTTTTTTCGATTGTATAGAAAAATGGTTAGAAAAGAAACCTTATTCATTAATATTTCATTAAATCGATTATAACATAAGTAATTTTTAATATATATTTTTCGATCATTACATTTTAAAAAAAATCCTACAGAAATTTTCAATCACCTCGGGATTAAAATGCCGTGCGGTGAAACACGCGGGGAAATGCATCATGAAAATATTTCTGTAATCTTTTTTGGGTATTTATAGTGACCCACGTTTTTATAAATTAATTGATTTTTTAGATTTTGTTGTTTTGGTCAATCGTTTTGCAGAATTTTTATATCAAAATTTTTAAATTTTTTTAACGGGTAAAATTGTTAAATCTTAGATATCAATTATCGAATCTTATTTTATCTTTCCGTTGTGACTTTTAAATAAGAAAATTTTCTTTATTATAATATTCTTGCCCTTAAAAAAGCGAATGATTTAGACTGTTACATGTATCATATCATATCATAGACAACGAAAGATGACATAAACAAAAAGATTTTTTTGTAGCGCATCACATTTACCACTCATTCACCTCCTCAGATTCTCGCTTGCCACGAAACCTCGCATTCTCACATCCATATAAACCCACGGATCTCTGCAGTGGCCCTCACGTCGAAGCAAGGAAGCAGGGATACCGAAAAACATGGTTGGGATTTTGACCTTGTTTGTTTAAATATTTATTACTATGTAATTATATTTTTTATTATATATTATAATATTTTATATTATTATTATTAAATAATTTTTATGTTTTTTTTATTATCCATCAGATATGATAACTCTTGAAAATATACTATCATCACACTTCTTAAAAAAAATATCATCATCACATTAATATAATAAATATTATTTATTATTTTATTATATATTTATTATTTATTATAACTTTCAAAAAAATATTATTCACAAACTATCCACAAACTTAAACAAAAATTGAAAATACTCCTAAACAAGAGTTTAAACTGTTTACAAATTTAAAACTAAATCAAAATCAAAATACTCCTAAACAAGAGTTTAAACTGCTTATAAACAAATTTGAAACAAAATCAATACCAAATGCTCTTAAGCAAGATCCTAAACTGTCTATAAACTTTAATGTTTTAGATAAAAGAAATTTAAAAGACATCTAAAACATTCTATGAATACAAATCACTCACAGCATAAGCTTAAACTATTCACAAATTTAAACAAAATCCAAATGTTTCTAGACAAGAGTCTAAATTGTCTACAAATTCTAGATGTTTTAAATGAAAATATATAAAATACCTAAAATATTTTAAGATACATATAATGCTCCTGAGCAAGAGCTCAAACTACCTATAAATATAAAATGCTTCTAGAAAGGAGTCTAAATTGTCTACAAATTTCAAATATTTTAGATGAAAATATATAAAATATTTTAAATATTTAAAAAAAATATAATACTCCTAAGTAAGGGCTCAAACTACCCATAAATATGAGACACTCCTAAATACGAGTCTAAATTGTTTAACAAATGATATAAAACAACATGTTTTTAAGCAGGAGCCTAAGCTACTTACAACAGCAATGCTCATCGGTGGGAATTTAAACTACCTAAAATATTAGGTTACATTGACTCTTGGGAAAAGAATCTATATCTCCTATTTACGGTGTGAAACAGAATAGAAGCAGATAGCTACTTTGTAATTGGCTTTGACTATCCTATATAATTTTATAGTTATGCTTCCTTATATATATTATGTATACCCAGATGCAATGACATGATGTAAATAAAGTATTCTTTTTCAAAGAAGTTATAAAATACAGAGTTAGTCGTCAATTCTTAAGAAGTTTCAGATGCAACCGAAATATGTCTCTTTAACTCTTATGTATTTCTCAATAAATAAATTATCATTATCTGTTATATTCAAAAAGAGAGAAAATCTCACGTCAACAGTCCTCTGCCACCTCAAAATTGTGAGATTTGAATCCTAGCTTATTCTTTGTTAATGGTAAATTTATAAGTAATGAAGCTTTGTTATCCCATTTTAGTTTGATATTAATTGCAAGAAAATATGAACATACAGGTCACAATGATTTTCAACGAAGTTTTGAGGTTATATCCACCTGCTCCCCTTTTACTTCTACGGGTTCGTGCAGGAATCAAGTTGGGAGGTGACATTTCATGTTGATGTTGAGCTTATGTTGCCTACGATCCTCATTCATCATAACCCAGAATATTGGGGTGAGGATGCCGATAAGTTCAAGCCGGAGAGGTTCTCCCATGGAGTGGCAAAGGCCTCTAAAGTTCGGAATGCATTCTTCCCTTTCGGATGGGGGTCAAGAATTTGTGTTGGACAGAACTTTGCAACCATAGAGACCAAAATGGCTCTTGCCATGATACTTCAACACTTCTCCTTGAGTTGTCACCTTCTTATGCTCATGCTCCATTCAGAGTAATAACTCTCAAACCACAATATGGAGTTCAGATAATTTTAAAACGAATCTAATACTTATAAGTTGGTAGCTCTCCATCTACAATATATTTAAGCCGTGTATGTTTACGAGATACGGTACAGTTGTAATAATGTTTACATGTGGAGGTCATTATCTTTGTTGATAACCACCATTTCTATGTATGGTATCAAAAATTATTATGGTCTTCTTAATATAAGTCTCATTATTTCTACTTGATCTTTAAAAAAAACCCTGTTGAATAAAATTGTTAGATTAAATTTATACTAAAATTAAGAGAGAGACTCGTTTAATTAACAAATTTTTTTATGGAAACCCATCCGAGCCTGTTGCAGTGAACCCATTTGAGTTTTCAGATGGTCATCCAAAAAAAAGAGAGAAAAGTGGAAGAAAAACGTGAAGCACATGAAACAGATTTCTTTTTTTAAAAAAAGAAGAGAGCAGAGAGCTGCTAAAGCACCACATGATTATTTAAAAAAAATCTTAAGACTTGATTACATCAATCTTCAGATTATTATATCGTCCCATAGTGAATCTACTCTTATTTGTAATATAAATTTTCCACGATTTATCTTAAATTATTTTTAAACAATATATACGTAAATTGTATATGGTATCAAGTATTATATATTGATCTTTATCAAAAAATAAAAAAATTTCATCAAAGAACTGTTCTGGTTCATGGAACTAACACGTTCTTGTAAAAATCATGTAATCGAGGTGTACAACAGAAGAGGAAGACCATTTACACAAGATGTTTCACAACCTTCAATGACTACCGCAGTTCCTTGAAGCTCCACATATTTTGCAGTAGGACTGTACATATTTATGTCTTGCAGCATCTGTCAAAAGCATTTTACTCCAGTCATAAAACCGTAGATAAACAGCAAGATAGACCAAAAGCTGTCTTAACAAAGTCTTTCTACTTGCATGTTATCAAAAAAATTTGATAATTACTTGTATACTATTTAAAAATATATATTTACTAGTATATTATTAAAAAAAAATTATGAGTACGTCTTACTTCAATATCTTTGCATTTAAGTTTCATTGAAAAATAAATAAAACATCGATCCATCAAATGCCTAACTAAATTTACATCAAAGATCATGGGTTCAATCCTCGGTAGATGAAAAAGAATAAATGAAAATTGGAGAAATCAAAATGAATAAATGAAAATCTGAAAATTACGATATTTGTGCAATTTGGAAAATAAGAAACAAAAAACGAAATTTCCAAGTATAAAGGAAACATTTTCAATTCCCCAGATTTTCATCCCCCCTTTTGATAAAAAACACATTTGATAACAAAAGATGCAAAATTGGACATAACATAGTGGACGAAACAAAAGGTCATTAAATAAGAAGACAAAAACAGTGGCCATGAGAAATTATAAGCAAAAATATTACTTAACACGTAAAAACTTAGTTATACCTCAATCAATTTCTTATTGTGCGGATGCCATGTTACATGTCATCATAAAGGTCTATGGTTGGAAATCCCAAGAATAGCAAAAATTGCTGACAAAACTGCCTGCAGTGACGAAGTTAGAAATGGTGATCCATCAATTGTAGAAAATAAATAAGAAACAAATTTAATTTAAGAAAAGGTAAATGATTCGCAAAAGTAAAGATAGTAATGAAAGGAAAAGGCAATGTGGAAAATTACTCTTCCATCCATTTAGCATGCAGCCTATGCTAGCAGATGCTTCCAAACTAGAAATCATATCATGTAATGATATTTATAATTTCAATGTACAATCCATACAGATTACATGATACTTTAAAATATAATGTCTAACCTCCTCTTAATCAAGGTTTCATTCATTGTTGCATGCAAGAGATGATGGATCAAAGCTACTTCTAAAGTCCTAGTGTATATTTTGTAGAGCCTTATATGCTTTTACTGATGAGGCAGGATTTTTTTTTGTTATATTTTTTGGCAGGAATTAACTTATGCCTATCTGGCACCTAAAAGGTCACCTAGCACCTACACAATTGTACTTAGCGCCACTCTAGGTGTCTAGATTTAAGGATACTTATGTTTTGCTTCAATTGGTGTTTGTGTTCTCTTCAGCAGCCATAATAGTTTCTTATATGAAACGTTTTGAATTTATCAAGGCTCTGTTCGGCTTTTTGAAGACTTGGAGAATTTCAATGAATGTAGTTTATTTAATGATTTATAACCATTCATTTTGAGCACCTGTTTTGTTAAGAAACCGATTCAGATAATGTTCAAAAAGGTTATAAATCACTAAAATTTCACTTAATCCTAAAGTACTCTATGCTTGTTTTTGAGATTACGATTACAAATAAAACTATATAGTCTATATAGGCAATATAGCATTAAGAAACTGAGAAAATTCCAATTTTACATGAAGTGTCACCAAGATGATCAACTATTTTACATAAGTTTTTTCAAACATTTAAAATGAAATAATTCTATCATATTAAACCTTCAGATTAGAGATAATTGAGATTGTGAAAATTTTATGAAGTAGCTAGCATTAGGATCATTTTGAGTATTGTTGAATTTAATGTAAAATCATATCTGATCCAATTCGTATCTAAGTAGATTACAAAACCAAAGCTTCTATAATTATTCATAATCTACACAAAAATCTTATAATTGAATGAAATTCCAATCATGAAGATTATGCAGTTCTCTTGTAGAGTCACTATACACAATCTCACTAATCATTTACAAAATCTGTCACATCAAAAGTGTTTATTTCAGATTATGAAAATTAAACTGATTATGCATACAATCCCATAGACTTACCACTCATATATGTAACTGGGACACACACACACACACACACACACACACACACACAGATCAGCAACAATAAAAGTACAAAAGATACTTGCCGCAATTGTACATGCAACCAATCCTCCTTTTTCTCGATGGTCAACTGCAACGAAGAGTAGAATAAATGCACCGATGTACCATGGAATGGCGGCAACAAAGAAACCAGCCAAAAACCTTCACACGAAAAATGATGAAAATTTTCAAAAAGATGAAGAATAAACAGTGTAGATTATTTTTGCAAAGTATGACTAGAATAGTGAAATTCGCAACAACAATTATCAGAAAAAAAATGCAAGGGTTGCGCTCGTGGATCAGAATCGTAGAGCACAAAAAGCAATGGTTATTGCCGAAGTCACTACTTTTTTTGAATTCCGATTGTCTTTGATTCGATCAAGAAAACTTCTAGAAGCCTCAGCCCACCACAAGAAGCACTATGATTTTACGAAAACCTCAAACAAATAATTCTCAAGCAGAGGAAATGAAAAGCAAAAGGAAATCTCACAAAACAATGCAAATCTTCGATTTTTGCCACCACCTAAGCAAAAATTGGGGAGAAGGGAGAAAGTTGTAGAAAAAGGTCTCACAGCGCCCAGCCGATGCCGAAACCGCAGCAGGGAAGCGGGCTTTGCCTCGTCAGAATCACGGGGACACCTTCGGCCACCACCGGATGGAGGCGAGATTGGTACCCAACTGAAGGGAAAAAAATACGGGAGACCATGAAAATCGAAACTTTCGCCCAGTAATCGGCAGCGGAAGGAAATTAGGATTTAGATCTTGGGGATGGATTGAAATAATTGCCTTGAACGACGTGGTACTGCGGGAGCAGCGGCGCTTGCTGGGCGGGAGCCGGGGGTGGTGGGCAGTCAGTGGTGGATGGCGGAGGTGGGATATGAGAGGAATTGGAGGGGCCAAAGGTGCCGTAGAAGGGAGGAGGAGGATTGCTGACGTTTGTCGCCGGATCGATCCTTTCTTTTGGATCAGCCATGCGGATCTCTTCGTCTTCTTCTTCTTCTTCGGTTGCAGGGAAGATTGTGTCCGCCGGCGAAGTGGTCGGAAGAAGAATCAAGAATGGGGTGGATTCAACGTCATTCATCTCTCAGCCCTTTTAATTTGATTTAAAAAATATTTTTAATATAACCACAATTTATTTAATATATCAGAATTTAAAAAGATAAAATCTTTTTTCTAAACATAGACGAAATTAATGTAGTTGATAATATCATCGTCGATTTTAATTTTTAATAGTATTGAAAATTAAAAATTAATGTAAACATATTTAGCTTAAAAAATTTATTTGATGTCACATTCAGATACACTCATAATGTATCTTAGAACAAAATAAAAATCTAAATCAAGCGATATGCAGATATGACCACAATATAAAATTAGAAACATTCATTGTACTTTTAAAGAAATGGATTTCCGAAAAATATTTGAGCTGTACATCTTTGTGGATTTTTTTTGTTATTTGTGTTAATAATCCTGTTATTTTCAATAATACACTAAACCTTTTTCAAATTCTAAAATTACAATGCTTTAAATTCTTTGTAAGTTTAAAATAAGGAGTGTTAGATTTAGGGAGGGTTTGTGTCTTTTAAAAATGAGTGAAAAGAAAATTTTAGAAAATTATTTATTATTGAAATGTTAAAAGTTTAAATTATTTTTAAAATTAAATATAAATTTTTTTTATATTTTTAATATATGATTTCATAAAAAAATTTATTTCCAAATTTTTTAAATTTTAATAATAAAAAATATTTTTATTAATTTTCGGATGCACAAATCCCTCATTTAGACAAACTTTTGAGGGGTCTTTAGAAATTATCAAAGATTCAAGGAAAATGCGAATATGGACACAAATAACCATTTTTTAATGAAACACAACTCGGACTGAAATGCAAATTATCCACCCCTCTTAACCTGTGGACGCCAACTGCGCTGAGATGCGAATTGTTCACCCTGACTGATAATTACATGATTACGGTTGGAAAATATGATTTTCAGTTTTATCATTTTAATTTTATTTGATAAAATTAATAGATTAATTTAAATTTTACGTTTTTTAAAATTAATATGATTTTTAATGTAACAGATATAGTAAAAATCTTTACTTTCAATTATATCGTTTGTTAAAATATATACATTATATAATAAAAAATCCTTATAAACATTATTCCTAATGAAACTTTTATTCAATTTTAAAAAAGATCTTATGTTTAGATAATCACACTGAAAATATTTTTAAATAGAAAGAAAATGTGATATACGCGACGCTGAATAATAAAGGTAAGAAGTAGTAAATTCTTACTTCTTTTTGAGTGGTTTATTTGGATTTTTTTAATTAAATATGATATTAAGAAAAAAAATTTAAAAAACGGAAAAAAATTTCTTACTTACCTTTCGTTCGAGATTTACACACCATGAATCATAAATGCGCGTGTACAACTTTGAACAAAATTTCCAGGTTTTGAAAAAAAAAAAAAACACGCAAGCACACAAATCGCGACCAGAAAAATATCTTATATAAAAAACACATCCGAAAATATTATCATTATTATAAAAAATCTTGTTATTAGATAGTGGAAGTTAAATTCAAAATGAATCGACAATAATGTAGATTTTATTTTATTAAAATTAATTAATTAACGAAAAAAAAGTAAGTAATATAAGTATTTCAATTTTATTTATTATTTTTAATATGAAACTATTTTTTTTAACATACTCTAATAAGTTTTTCATTGAAATACTTTATATAATGTCTTATGTGTCCGTACATGAATTAATTTTAATATCATATAAATTTTATTTTACTAAAATTAATTAACTAGTAAAAAAAATTCACAAGTAATATAAATATCTAAATTTTACTTATTATTTTTAATATAAAATTATTTTTTCAAACAAATAAAGGATAAGTCTTCCTTTATAAAAAAAAATTCAGGTCCTTTTCATTTTATATCGACAAGGGATTTTTTTATTGAATAAAAGTTTAACTTGAAAATTAATTGATAATAAATAATGAAGTTTCTTACGTATAAGGTTAGATTTTTTTTTTCCCAAGGCTGAGATTTCGACTCAACGTGGAGCACAACTCATCGGGCCCGTTCGTTCGTGGATATGATTTTTTCGGCTTTTTGTGAGTTTTTTTTTTCTCTCTTCTTGAATCTAGTAAACCTAAACCATGCCTTAGGAAGTCGTCGGTTTTAAAAAAATATTTTTGAAAAAGAAAACAAACAAAAAGGACCCGAACTTCTCTCGATTCCAAAGAGGAGACGACACGAACTATAAAAAAGCAGGGAATAAATAAATAAGTAAATAAATAAACCCGACAGATCGATTAGTGGTCGTGAGAATATCTAATGCAAGCCGGACTATTGATTTTTATGGCTACTTTTGAAGTCCAACTTCCTCTTTTGAATGGTTGGGGAAGAGCTAAGTCAACAACTTCTGCGTCAAACGGCACGTTGTTGGGAATCTGCACACAATTAGAGTAGGCGGTGTACATTGATTATATATATATAGATAGATAGATATAGAAATACGCTTAAGATTGATTGATCCACAGGCGTTGGCTGACGCTGTGCTTTTTGTCTCGTCCAGGACCAACAGCCATCACAAATCTGTGCCGTATAATTGGGTCATCTTAATTTGAATAAATACGCAAAACTGAGAGAACAAAATGGAGTTAAGTTGATGAGTGGCCATACATGGAAAAGCATCCTATGAGTGGAGGTGGATTAATATATATATATATACATATATACTATTATACTGGAAGAAAACTCAACTTATGCAGAGAGCAGAAGTGAAGAAATTCAGAGAAAGATTTAATCCAAGTTTTTCTCGGTTGAAATCTGAGCTGAAGTCTCAGTTGAAGACCGCTCCAGAATATCGATCCTTGTCCATTCGCATGCATAACCTGCAGATTTCAAGTTTCCCCTTGGGATCGGTATTCACAAAGCTCTCAGAAGGTTTCTGATTCTATCCGTTCATATATCGACGCTACATTGATCACGCATTTCAAACTGATCGATATGGTTTGGTTACATACAAGGAAGCAGGCAACGAATTACACGCAGGATAAGGAGCAATGGTTGTGCATTAAATAGATTACTGCTGCTGCTTGTGGGTGAAATGGGGAACCATGTCTTCAAGCAGGCCGTAGTCTGCTTGGGCCTGGAATCGCTGGGGAGGAGCAGGTGACATCTTCTGGAGCAAGGGCAGAAGGTTTGTGCCGCCGCCGCCTTGCCCGTCGAGATGATCACTTGGGTGCATCGTAAACTGGCGCTGTAGCATCGGTGGTTCTCTCCCAAAGCCCGCGGTCATCGGCGATGTGCCGGCGGCTAGGAAGTGCGAGCTGGTGCGAAGGTTGCCAGGGCATGGATGGGTGTGTTGGCCTTCATAGGTTGTGACCACGATGGCTGGGTCTTGGAACGATCTCTCCACCCTCTTCTTCACACTGCACTTTGGGGTTGTGCACCTGTAATAGCTCCTGCCATCAAAAACAAGATCGACACTTTATACGTACGTGGGTGGTAATTAGCACCAACGGTTGGTTACAGATCGAAGTGATCATCGAGTGGTCGATGCTGAGAATATGATTGAGGTGAGGACCTTGGGTATGGGCTGTTCTTCACGGCCTTCTGCCCATATTTCCTCCACTTATATCCGTCTTCCAGGTGATCCACGTCGCTCTTCGTCATGAAAGCAAAGCGTGGTTCCTTTTGCCTCTTCTCCCCTGTCTTCCTTGCTTTCCTGGTGATACATGTACTTCCATGAATCTATAGCATTCATGGTTCATGAAAACAAAACACACACGCACACGCACACTGAATCAACCCCACATCCCCCTTCATGCAGGAGATCGAAATCAAGTAAGATCAATTCGAGGAATTAAATCCCATCACAAAAATCAAGGAACAGGAAAGCCCAACAAAATTACTATACATGGCTTTGTTCTTCGACTTGTCAGCAGTACCCCCGTCAGCACCTTCCCCTTGCGCCTGCTGTTCTTGCTCTTTCTTGCCGCCAACAGAGTCCAGGTCATGGTCACCGGCTGCTTCGGTTGACGCCGAAGAGATGGAAGAATTCGGGGTCATCGGCGTGCCGGAAGCAGCTGCCGAAGTGTGATCCACCTGATTCACCACCTGATTCACTTCCTTGCTGTAGGATGGTGGGCAAGACATGTCGAATGCCCGGGCCAGGGCTCCGTAGTCCACCGTCTCCCGCAGGTAGTCGGAGAAGCGGATTGGGCTTCTGTAGTTGCTGTTAGAGGCGAAACCTCCGCCGTAGTCATGCTGGATGTTGTGTTGGCGGTGCTCTCCACGGCCGTAGATCTCCCTGTTGTCGGACATGTGAGCTGAGTAAGTGAGAGAGAGAGAGAGAGAGAGAGAAGGTGGAGTAGAGGGAGCTAATGAATGGGAGGAAGGCTGTGCGTGCTTGTGAATGTGAAAGAGAGAGGTGGTGACGGTGCAAGCAAGGAAGAGGATGTGAAAGGGGATAGAAGACGAAGACTTCGTCTTCCTCCTCAGGTCTTATTAATTATATTTTTTAACCGTAACAACAGGTACTTTTCTTAATAACACTTTATTTTTTTCTTATAAATATATAAATATCTTCAAGGGTGAAGGAAATCTTGTAGATGACCTGTAAATATGTGGTGGTAGGACTTTTACTTAAATTAAATAAATATTGGTCCCTGATCTAAGGGACTTTAAATCCAATGCCTTTTCTGTTTAATTTTAAACACTGATTTTTAGGCCAATAGTGGATATAATTAAATTAACATAAATATTTAGTGCATGGTACAACGTGGCTTTATAATTACTTAATAACATGATTACTTTTAATTTTCAATATAAAACATCGATAATAAAGGTGGCACTAGCTACAAGCAATTTTTCCTGAAATATTTTAGTGAATTAATTAATTAATATATTTATTGGGAATTTTGTTTTTATTGAAATTATTTTTGTTTGAATTTGAATATATGACTTGTTTGTCTGTAGACTAGTGGACTCGTTTGCCGTTACCTACCAAAGCAATTTGTTATTAAAGACCAACGCTTGCGTATTTTTCATGTCTAAAGAACTTCTCATAAATTCACAAATGATAAGTAAACCTCACCTTAATAAAAAAAATTAAAAATTAAAAATTAAAAATGCAAATACTTTTCCAGTAAATCTCGTCGTGCAGAATTTATAACTATAAAATTATTACATTATTTAAGAAACATTCGTTAGATATCTTCAAAAAAATACTGGGTTTTTCTTTAGTTAAATTGTAAATTGTAAATTGGATACATCTGGCTTACTGAATAATATATACTCACACTCCACCAAATGTTTACACGTTTCAAGATTCTCTCTCAACCTTTGAGTAAAAAAATCAAGGGAGAAAAATTACATTATCAAGAGTGTGGGAAACTCAAATGATAATATTCAATATGACGTGTATTATGATATTTCTGAGGTTTATATGTTTAAAAATGATAAAAAATAGTAAAAATATTAATCTATTATTTTTTATCATTTAACATCATTTTCTATTACTTACAAAAGCACAAACACTCTAACTGTAAATTCAATTCAAGTAGCTTTTTTCATTACCATTTTATTCATTATTTAGATTTTGAAAGCATTTATTTATAACTTTTAACTACACGATAAAAATTAGAAGCAAGCAACTCTGGTACACTGTGTTGGAAAAACCGAGGGCCTAACAAGACAGAAACGAAATAAACAAAACTACAACCAAAAATTAATCACAAGTAACACACGAAATTTTTACGTGGAAAACCTCTTCAGTGAAAGGAGGAAAAGCCACGAGACCTTCTCAATCCAGGTAAGCTGCACTCTACTGTTAAAGGGAGTATAAATGTTCTTCTCAAGTTATCAACTTGAGATCAGCACAACCACATATTATCTTCAATCAATAGTAATAATAATAATAATGGGAAGTATAAACCGAAATGTCAATCTGAACACTATCTGATCACAGTCCAAGCTCTGTCCGACAGTCCAAGCCCTATCCGGCCTTCGTGCGTCCGAGAACGGTCCATGCTTCACGCGTCCAAGCAGTCCAGGCTCACGCGTTTGATCAGCCACGATCGAGCACAGGTTACGCCCAGTCCACCTTCACGCGAACTGAAGCCTGTCCGGCCTGTCCTCCGTCGGTCGCCGCGTGCTAGATCACCAACCTGCACCGCACGTTGTCGGGCACCACGCACGGCCCACGCGTGCCACTTCCCATCGATCTCCGATGTCGGTGACACCACACGCACTCCCGCGCGTCTCCTCCCGTCGATCGTCGATGGCACCACGCAAGAGCCACTCGCGCACCTCTCCCGTCGATCTTCGGTGCCGGCGACAGGATCCTCGCCGCTGAAATCAGGAGCCGATTTTTCCCCCAAAATCGGTCACGCCCGTTCACCTTTCTCACCCTATCTCCTGTTTTTCCCCAAATCTGCAACCTAATAAACAACCAGCGAAAAAAAAGATTTGGGCCGTCGTCCGCAGGCCCATGGAGGAGGAGGAACCTGGCCCTACAATCTCCCCCTCCACCCGCCTACATGGATCAGTCTGCAAGGCCTGCAAGCTAAGCACATATGCTCAGCTTGTCTCTTGATACCATTTTAATGAGCATGTCATCTCCATTGTCATCTGTATGTACCTTCTTGAATTTCAATTCCTTAGTATTCAAAACGTCTCGAATCCAATCATATCTCACCTTGATGTACTTAGATCTAGAGTGAAAAAGACAAGTTCTTGCTTAGATGAATAGCACTTTGATTATCACCTAGTAAAACAAACCTGTCCTGCACCATTCCAAGTTCTCCAAGCATTCTCTTTAGCCACAGTATTTCTTTGCAAGTTTCAGTAGCAACAATAAACTCAGCCTCTATAGTCGACAGAGCAATGCATTTTTGTAATCTAGACTGCCATGAGCAGCTCCCACTGCATAGACAAAGAGATACTCAGAGGTAGACTTTGAGTCATCTACATCACCTGCCATGTCTGAGTCTGTGTAACCAAGTAAGGTTGGTTCTCCACTACCAAAGAAAATTCTCAAATCTGTGGTGCCACGGAGATATCTCATAATCCACAGCACTGCTTCCCAATGCTGTTTCCCAGGATTTGCTAGAAATTTGCTCACCGCACTGACTGCATGAGCTATATCAGGTCTCGTACATATCATGGCATACATGAGACTTCCCACTGCAGAGGCATATGGAATTTTTTCAATTTCCCTCCTCTCCTCTTCTGTAGTAGGAGACTGCTTCTTGCTCAATCTGAACCGAGCCGTGAGAGGGCAACTAACACAATCTGCATCATCCATCTCAAATCTTTTGAGAACTCTCTCAATATACTTGCGCTGAAACAAGTATAGCTTCCTGGAATTTCTGTCTCTTTCAATCTCAATTCCAAGGATCTTTCTTATAGGTCCCAAGTCTTTCATAGCAAAAGACTAATGTAGTACTTTCTTCAGATCTGCAATTCTGGACATGTTCTTGCCAACAATTAGCATATCATTAACATAGAGCAATAAGTAAATGAACTTGTCAGGAGAAAAACTCTTGACAAAGATGCAATGGTCAGTACTACACTTCTTGTAGCCTTGCTCCCCCATAACAGAGTCAAACTTTAAGTACCATTGCCTTGGGGCTTGCTTCAAACCATAAAGACTTTTCTTCAACCTGCATACAAAGTCTTCTTTTCCTTGTTCAACAAACCCTTCTGGTTGCTCCATGTACATTTCTTCCTCTAAGTTTCCATAGAGGAAAGCAGTCTTCACATCCATCTGTTCTATCTCTAAATCAAGACTTGCTGCCAAAGTTAAAATCATTCGGATAGATGTCATTTTCACAACAGGAGAGAATATTTCATCAAAATCAATACCTTTCCTTTGAGTGAAACCTTTCACCATAAGTCTTGCTTTGTATGTTGGATGTGGTGTATGCTCTTGTTCCTTAATTCTGTAGACCCATTTGTTTTTCAGTGCCTTCTTGCCTTGAGGAAACTCAACCAGATCATATGTGTGATTTTTCATGCAAGGAACTCATCTCATCTTGCATGGCTTTCATCCATTCTTTTGCATTCTTACCTTCCATTGCATCTTCATAACATTCTGAATCTGCATCATCAGATAATAACACTACAAACTCATCTGAAGGATATCTGGTGGAAGGTACCTTTTCCCTGGCTGATCTTCTGAGAGGGATAGCTGGTGGAACTTCCTGCACTGCCGGTTGTTGGTCATGACCATCTACTTCAGTATCATCCTGACTTTGTTCAACCGTGCCTGCATTATCATCAACACCTTTAGCTTCAACCTGTTGTTGTGCTGGAATCACAGGAGCTGGGTCTTGATCAATCAAGTCTCATTGTTCTTGTGTTGCTTCAACCTGTGTCTTGTTTATGTCTTCAAGTGTTTGATCTTTCACAAATACAACATCACGACTTCTGATGATTTTCTTTGCCACTGGGTTATACAGCTTGTAGCCAAAATCATCCTGCCTATAGCCGAGAAGGATACACTATCGTGTCTTTGCATTGAGCCTGATTATTTCATCCTAAGGGACATGCACAATGGCTTTGTGTCCGAACACCTTCAGGTGACTGTAAGAGACATCCCTGTTGTACCAAGCCTTGTTTGGAACATCTCCCTGCAGATAATAACATAGTGAAAGATTAATTAAATATGCAACTGTCATCAAGGCCTCACCCCAATAGGACCTTGGCATCTTTGCTTGTGAAAGCAAACATCTGATTCTTTCCACCAATGTTCTATTCATCCTTTCTGCAACACCATTCAACTGTGGTGTCTTTGGAGGAGTCTTTTGGTGTTTGATTTCTTGTTCCCTACAATAAACATCAAACGGTCCACAATACTCTCCTCCGTTGTCAGTTCAGATGCACTTCATTTTCTTCCCTATTTGTTTTTCAACTGAAGCTTGGAACTCTTTGAACCTATAGAGTACTTGATCCTTGGACTTTAAAACATAAGTCCAAACTTTTCTAGAGAAATCATCAATAAAAGTGATAAAGTATCTAGCTCCACCATGTGTTGTTACCTTCATCGGCCCACAAACATCAAAGTGAATTAGCTCTAACAACTCTGGCTTCTTGGAAGAAGGTTGACTTTTGAAGGCAACTCTATGCTATTTTCCTGCCAAGCAATCTACACAATCCTTCAGATGCACACCCTTCAACTTTGGCAAGAGATTCTTCTTCAGAAGTGTTGTCATCCCTTCTCACTCATGTGCCCGAGTCTTTTGTCCCACAACACACTTTGATCTTCATTATCTAAAGCATTTATGGAAACACTGGAAAGTTTAGCATGGATGCAATACAATTGAGACATCTTTTTACCTTCTGCTATTACCAGGCTTCCTTTGGTGAGCTTATACCTTTCATCTCCAAATCTACTCAAGTACCCTTCATCATCAAGCTTTCCAATTGAAATAATGTTGAGTCTAAAATGCTCAACATGTCTCACAGACTTAAGGATTAACTTGTTACCATTTTCTGTCTCTAGTTGCACATCTCACTTTTCAACAATCTTTGTTTTGTTGTTGTTTCCTATCTTCTCTATCCCGAAATCACCTGAAGTGTAGGAGGAGAAGAAATCTCTTCGAGATGTTGCATGAATGATAGCACCACTATCTGACACCCATGCAGTTTCATCATTACCTACAAGATTAACAGATTCGTCACAAACAACAAGTAATTCCTCAACAATTGAGGCAACTCCCTGTTCACTATCACTGTTATGTGGTTGTGATTTATTTTTTCTGTTTTCTCTCTTCAATAGTCGATAGAATTTCTTAGTGTGACCCTTCTTGTGGCAATGGAAGCTCTCAACATTTGCAAACTTGCTTCTAGATTTGCTTCTACCTTTTCATGAACTGGTATCTTTGCTTTTGCTTCTCCCCCTCGACTCTGCAATGAGTACATCAGAATGAGTAGAGGAACCATCTGCAATCCTTCTGGATTCTTCATTAATTACCTTTGTCTTCACATAGTCCCAAGAAACATTTCCATTTGGAGCTGAGTTGCAAGGAGTAACCTTCAGGGTCTCCCATGAGTCAAGTAGTGAGCCTAGAAGCAGTAAGGCTCTAACTTCATCATCAAACACAATACCCATCGAGGACAGCTGATTTATAATACCTTGAAAGGTATTCACATGATTAGCAACAAGTGTACCATCCCGATATCTTAAATGCATTAGCTGTTTGATGAGAATCATTTTGTTGGTGCCTTCTTTCCGAGCATACAACTCATCCAACTTCTTCCACAAGGAACTGGCATCTGTCTCACCACTGATATGGTTCAACACGTTGTCATCCACCCACTGTCGCATAAAGCTACATGCTTGTCTGTGTAAAATTCTCCATTCATCCTCAGATTTATTTTCTGGCTTTTCTGTGTTAAAGATTGACTTGTAATATTCCTTGACATAAAGAAGATCTTCCATCTTCCCTTTCCAAGCCTGATAATTTGTCTCATTCAAAGAAATCATTCTGTTTGTGTTGCCTTCCATCTTTCACTGGTTAGGCCCCTGCCCCACGATGGGCGCCACTTGTTGGGAAAAGCGAGGGCCTAACAAGACAGGAATGAAACAAACAAAATTGCAACCAAAAATCAATTACAAGCAACACAGAATTTTTACGTGGAAAACCTCCTCAGTGAAAGGAGGAAAAACCACGGGACCTTCTCGGTCTAGGTAACCTGCACTCTGCTGTTAAAAGGGGTACAAATGTTCTTCTCAAGTTATCAACTTGAAATCAGTACAACCACATATTATCTTCAATCAACAGTAATAATAATAATGGTGGGAAGTATAAACCGAAATGTCGATCTAAACACTATCTGATCACAGTCCAAGATCTGTCTGACAATCTAAGCCCTATCCGGACTTCGTGCGTCCGAGCACGGTCCACGCTTCACGCATCCAAGCACTCCAGGCTCACGCGTCTGATCAGCCACGACCGAGCACAGGCCACACCGAGTCCACCTTCACGTGGACTGAAGCCTATCCGGCCCGTCCTAGATCACCAACCCACACCGCACGTTGCCGAGCACCACGCACGGCCCACGCGTGCCACTTCTCGTCGATCTCCAGTGTCAGCAACACCACACGCACACCCGCGCATCTCCTCCCATCGATCATCGATGGCACCACGCAAGAGCCACTCGCGCGCCTCTCCCGTCGACCGTCGATGCCAGCGACGCCACGCGCACACTTGTGCGCCTCCTCCCGTCGATCTCCGGTGCCGGCGACAGGATCCTCGCCGCTGAAATCGGGAGCCGATTTTTCCCCCAAAATCGGTTGCGCCCGTTCACCTTTCTCACCCTCTCTCCTGTTTTTCCCCAAATCTGCAACCTAACAAACAACCTGTGAAAAAAAGGATTTGGGCCGTCATCTGCAGGCCCATGGAGGAGGAGGAATCCGACCCAACACACTGTACATGGCATCTGTAAAAATTAGATCTTCATTTATTTAATAAGTATGAAATTTTTACGTATTTATTTTATACAGTATTAAAAAGTAAAAGTCCTCCAAATGAATACGGAATTCATACAATGTACACGGTCATACGAGGGTTGGTCGGTGACCACAACCTTCCAGCCAAGCTCAACCATCCATTCCACAACGGGTGCTTGGGATTTTATCAATTTATCTTCCATTGTTTTTTTTATAATAATATAACCGAGCAATTCAACCGTTACCGTTTCAACTTTCACACTGCATCCTCGGTTTTTACGGTTAAAGGCTGAAAATGCATACAAAAGATCGTTTTTAAAATAAATTTTTTAAAAAAAAATTATACTGATGTCAAACTTTTAGCATCCATCCAACATTTCCATGAAAAAATAGAAAATTATAATTTTTTATTAAAAGTATAATTATAGCCTTGGGTTGCATCTGAAAATGATGTTAGGCCCTTTAATTAGAGTTGGTGCCGTTATAATTTAGATAAAATCGTTTCAAAATTTCTCCGACAGATTTACAAATTCCAAGCACTATTTCATAGTTCATTTTTCTTAAATCGTAGAATCAAGAAAAAGTTAAAATAATTGCCAATTTTACCAAGTTTTCTTTTCTAATTAGTGCATGACTACTACTTGTAAAATGGAGACAAAATTGAAAAAAAAAAAAAATACAGATTTTGCATAATATGTACATTTTCGTATTTTTTATTACATTCAAAATGAAGTGAAAATTTAAAATTTCAAACTCTTCAATAATCCAGACTATTTATCGATAATCTAGACTAACATAAACTATTTATCAAATGTACCTGCCGGCGCTAACTTCGCGCGCGAGGAATAGAGGCGCTTCCGTGGTCCCAACGCATGATGTCTTAATTTTAGGGATCAAATGGACATAAACAATAAGATTAAGTTGAAGTCTGAAAGCTGCAATAATTAAGACTGTGGGGGAAATAATAATAATAATTTGGGTGGAATAAGTCACGTACATCTTGGACCGCACAAATTTCAGGGAAAACGAAATATCAAATATATAACTGAACGGGTCAAGGTCATCTCGAGTACGTCACAGTCATGTCGATCTTTTCCTCCTTTCCGTCGATTTTTGCAAGTTTTTTTTACGTCACTTATTAATTCTGTCTGTTACGTGTATCTATACCGTATCGATTTCATTTTTGACATTTACAATGAAATGTCAAATACAATCGCTCTTAAATTTAAAAAATTACTTCTAAATTTATAATGACATGGATGATTTTTTAAGGTAATTTTTTTATATCAATCTTATCATAATATCCAATCACAATAACATTAAAAAAATATAATTTTAACATTAATATTTAATCACATCAACATTAAAAAATATAATTTTAATATTAATATTAAATCACATCAATATTAAAATATAAAATTTTAACATTGGCTCGACAATCAATGTTGACAAATAACGATTAGAAAGAAAATCTAAAACAATCGATTTTTATGACTTCCAAAACCAAAAAAAAGTTATTCTCAACTGTAGCCATTATCATACTTAAAATCACTTTCAACTTAACGTCATTATTTTTATTTAAATTTTAATATATAATTTTTTATTACTTTAATTATTATGTAATTTTAATTTTATTTATGAAATTAATTCTAATTTTAATTCTATTCAACTCTTAAAATTGATGAAAACTAACATTAAACAAAACCTTGATTATTGTATTCACTTCGATTTTTTTTTTGGGAGGGGGGAGCCTTAAGGTTTAGGGTTAGGAACAGCGTCGGGCGTCTTCCGCCCTTCTCTTTAGTTTACAGCAATTATATATTTCTGCCAAAAAAAATTTCCAATCTTGTGTATGAATGAATATACATACATTTATACACGAGTCTAAATCGTGGATTTTTCACTTACCATGCACTGACTTGAAAACAAATCCCCGTATGGTCTAGTTCTTGTGGCGTACATGTTTGCTTCATGAGACCATGGATGACCTGATTTTAAAATTAATTATGGATAGGATTTGAAACAAAAGAACTTAACACAATAAACTTTTCTGGATGTGTTCAAGTAGATTTTGTGTTGCATCTATTGATTTCAGGCTCTATCTGTAATTTTATGGTGATTAATTAAGAGACCCCGATGGCTTATTTGGAACAGACTACAGAATTCTTTAGTTAATTGTAAGATTACAGGCCTTTGTAAGTGGAGTCTAAAATAAACTACCTTGACATATATAACATATATATATATATATATCCATGCATCCATGGCTAAAGTCGCCTCCTCCAGTTGTAATCCTTGAAATTTCAGAATTCACATTTTGCAAAATTTACTTTTCCTAAATGTATACCTCACACATATATCATCTCATGAATCTTAATCCATCACAATACATAAAATTCATAATACTGATTTTAAATGATCTGAATATTCTGTATCCTTTACATTAACCATGAAAGTATCGTGTGTTCAAGTTTCAACAGCTTTAACTTTTCGTAGGAATTATACTTTTTATAAATTTAAATTGAAAAAAAAAGGACAAATACTTAATTAAAGGGTACATGCTTTCACATCACGATCATATAATTATATATATATATTTTTTTTTGGAAAGTTTCTTTCAACGTACCAAATGCAACCGACTTCGTATAACCACAAAATTAGTTTAAGGTCAACGAGAGATGTGAAAGAGTGGGATTCTAATTCTGTGAACTGAACGTGAGGGAAATTCTTTGCTCCCAGAGCAATCTCACATAAATAATTTCATATATATATATATATATGAAGAAGAAATAAGTTTTATTAAAAATGTAATATATTATTATTATTATTTAAAAAATTATAAAAATACTATTTAAGTATTAATTTGATGATTGTGAGAATTTTTATAGATATTAAAATTTTAAATTTAAATTTTTATTCTTGTAAATTTATAACCGAATATTAGAATTTATCAGATACATTTTTTCCAAGTCAAGGCGGCTCCTGCAAGGTAGGTTCACATCCTTGTCACATCCGTTGCATATATAATTGGTTCCGCCTCAGAGCAATGAAAAACAAAAAAGAAGACCTGGGCTGTCAGGTCCCTGCCTAACCAGCCAACCTATGCATGCAATGTTAGATGACTGATATAATACACAGATGCTTCTTTTTATATCCCCACCATCCATGCACCCATGCATGACGTCATTTTGAGATCACGGTGAAAAAAAAAGGTAGGAAAAGATTTCAACGCTATTCTGATTTTCAGCAAACAAAAAAAAAAAAAAAAAAAAACTTTGATTATTGTAGGCCGTTGAAATTGATGAAAAATAATGATATTATGTTACACAATATAGACGTCTAATAGTATAAGAGTTAACTTACAATAATTACAAAAAAATAAAACTTTAGTTTTAATAAACAACTTTAATTACAGTACCAGAATTAAAACTGAAATTGTGTTAAGTAGGCACAATGATTATGAATATTAAACACGATTCATTAAGGTATAAACCTCTTAATTGGTGTTGCATTGTAGGGAGTCTTTAAGTATGGTAAAAAAGAAAACAAGAAGAAAATATTATATGTTGTGAATGTAATGTTCTTGAGCACCAGGCGTTCTACGTTAATTAATCTCTTTTTCTCTAATATTATTTACTTTTTCATTTTAAATTTTATCTAAACATTTTAATGTTTGTCTCTGCTTACATGTATGAAAAAAAAATTTGATGGGTGTGAGTAAATAATTAAGTTAGTTAAAGACACAAAAATCAAATTAGTAACATAGAGTGTACGTACGAACATTGACCAATATAAGTATGAAATTAATTATTGGATATAAAGATGATGAGGAAAATTCAATTTTAGATTTTAGTGTATCTTGGATTTTTTTATTGGCTAATAATTATTTTAGGAAAAGGGAAGAAAGAATATTTAATTACATTTAGAAGTGATTAAAATATTAATCAATTAGATTTTTTTACTTATTAGAAAAATATGTCAAAGAAAATATAAAAACATAAAGTTATTTTCGAAGAATACTTAACCACATGATATAGAGGCTTTGTTTTGCAAAGCCCATACATTAGTTGAGCCTAAAGTTTAGGTTTTTTAGGTTAACATGATTTTCAAGTAAGAAATTTTATTTCCATTTTTCTTCTAACATTAATGTAGAAAAAATTCTGTAAATTTTATTTCTAACCAAAACCAAAGTTTATTGGTAACAAATATTAACATCAATATATTTAGATAATGAAAACTGAATGGTGAAAATAATATAATATTTAAAGATAAGGAAATACAAGGATAACAACTTTGGTGTATATCATTTGCTAATGACGTGATTTAATTCGATTAATGAAAGTAAAAAAATAATTAATTAATGTATAAAAAAAAGCAGAAGAAGATGTAAAAGTAGTTGATTAGAAATGTACGGAAGTTAAGTTGATCGAAGTTAATGGTATTCGTAATTGTTTTTTAGAATTTAAATATCAGAGGATGCAAAAATTAATTCGACCATTATAAAAATATTACAAGCTAATCAAATATTTAACTTTCACATTCAGGAAAATTAATGAAAAGAAAAGAAAAATTATCGTTGAAATATTAAAATTTTAATATATTTTTTTAAAATTAAATATAATTTTTTTAAAATTTTCATAAAATATACCAATAATCCCATAAAAATTTTCTATTTTTAAATATTTAATATTTCAATAATAAACCTCTCAATTCAAATCATAAAAATTCTTGTTTGTACGAATATTTGACAGCACTAAAATCTATTTATACCATAAAAACTGATTTGACAAGATACGACAGATAACTTACCGATTGTGCCGCACTTCAAATCACAAGCAAATAACTTGTAAAAGGTCATTTTATCTCTTACAAAATTTTAAAAGTCGTTTTCTCAATATTTTCATATTATTTAATTCATCATGTCAGCCTTCTCTCTATCTCTCATTTAGTTTGTTCAAACCCGTGGGCTATGGACCACTGGGTCCATACCTAACATTTTATTTTGAGGATATAATATTTTCAGATAACGTTTATTTAAACATCTGTTATTCACCTATTCTATATCATAACTTTTTATTATATATTATAGCTGTATATAGTAACATGTTTATTAAATATTTTTAATATTATATATTAAAAAATTATATAAAAATATTTAAAAATTTATATTATAAATATTATATTTTAAAAAAAATTATCTTCGATTGATTCTTAAAATTATTTTTGACTTTATTAATATTATCGATCTAATTATTATACAATTCTTATTCTATTCATAAAATTAATTATAACTTCAATTTTATAATACACCTATAAATCTTATTTTACTTAATTTTATTACGTGAACAAACACTATCTTAATAATTTTGTTAATAACATGTCATGCAGCGTTAGTTTCGGTAAATATTGACGAGCGTGGGTTTCAATCAATCACCCCAAACCGATACACCAAATAAATGGTACCACACCACCTGCTCGTCCCCCACAACCCTACTTGTTAGCGCAATCAAATCACTCACATCAACTTGAAAAGTTTAAAATGAGAAACAGAAAATATAATTACCATTTTTTATTATGAATAATCAATAATAAGATCCTAAATTTTAATTTAGATAAAAAATATTATTAATGTCAGAAAACACGCGAAAGGACAAATTAAGACGTGTTGCCACCGATGAGCGAAAGCCTTCAGGTCGTGTCATCTCAGTCCGTGTATGGTCAACCGTACCTTTGCTTTTTTACCGATAGTATTGAGATTGTTTTTTTTTCGTAATTTTTAGAAATATTTTTAATTTTATAATAATATATATATTTTTTAACTTTTTTTAAAAATTATCAAAATTATTTTTTTCATTTCCGTGTTAAAATCATTCTCGTAAAAATCACTTTTTTCATTTTTAAAAGTAAATAAAATATTTTTTTTCTTTACTTTGAATTTTAAAAAAAACTCTACTTCTTTATTTATTTCAAAATTATTTTCTTAAAAATTACTTTTCTATTCTCAAAATCAGAAAGTAAAAAAAAAAAATTTCATTGGTTATAAATTTATTAAAATTTATATTTAAATAAAAATTTTAATTCTTATAATTATTAAACTATCATTTCACTAATATTGTTTATTTTTTTAAATGACGAAGACGATGTTTGTTTGTTAGATGATAATGTTTTTATCAAAGTCGTCCGAATGTAGTGTAATTATCTCATCTCATTCAAAAAAAAGAGAGTATTTTTTATATAAAAAGATTAATTATATTATATATTATTTGTTACAAAAGACCCATAGAAAAGGTGCAATAACATGGGATTGTTCTTTCTGGACAGGTGAATTTTTTTTTCAACCGATGATAGTTAGAAGGACGAGTGCATCGAATATATATAGGGAAATTCTTATATCTTAAAATTATTCTTATATTATTTTTAAATTTAACACGAGTTTAGATTAAACCCAAAATAAAGATAAAACAAACTTATAGTTCCAGTAGGCAACAGAACAAATATCAATTATATCTATTAACACCATCACCCAACGATGCGAAACATCTAAATTGACTATTGGAGTGATGGAGTTATTGTTATCTATCAGTAGTATGATGTCAATAAGACTAATTGAACGAACACCCACATCAACCAAAATCTAGAGGTTAAACCAACGTGAGATTAACACGTACGTGAAATTAGTCATAAATGAATTACGAGAATTTATTTTTTGAACAGAATTGAATTGAACGAAAATGAATTCAATGTAATGGTATTTATATACTTTTTAAAATTGAACGAAAATAGAAATTTTAAGCGATTTATACATTATAAGTTTAGACTTCATTTCTGTCATAAATTGAATTCAATTTTATTGACACAAACAAGTAATCAATGAAAACTAAATTTATTTTAATTTAATTTTTATAAATTCTTTGAACACAAACGAAACCTAAAAGTAATCTAACCAACAATTAGTTAGGTTAAAAATATTAGAAAACAATTAAAACAAAATCTGACTAGGAGTTAAAAAAAATTAAGTTATTTCTATAAAACTAGATGTTATAACAAAAAGCTAGAATGTGTAAAATCTCAACCAGCCAGGTGTGAACTGTAACTATCTATAAAATCTCGACCGACCGTCCTTAAATTAAATACTTGTTTGACGTGCAGTACAAAACAAAGATCCTAGAGCTGGAAAAGAAAGCCTTCTGACCATGAGTGAGATGGCCCAGCGACCAAATTGTCATGGCGCCCTTTTGCAAAACAAGAACTAAAATGAGGTGGTAGTTTAGGGAGGTTGGTTTGGTGTTCTATTTTAGGTATGATTTCAAGACCACTTGTCTTCATGTCGCCTCCTTCCAGTCACATCTGGCATTTCAGAAAGTCAACCATTTGAACATTGGAAATGTGATCTGCCTAAAAATACTCCTCCGTATAAGCAAGAACATCCACGGGAACCGTAGATTCAATTCAAATGGGCCGGACCTGATGCGTTGCTGCCTCTAATATATAAAATTCAAGTATTAAAGGCTTTTCACCCGAGTATCCACCTCGTCGGGCTGGGTCCAAAAGCCCATAGCTCGCCCTGATTCCGACTGATGGCCACAGGCCGCACACGCTTCCCTCTTGTTGGCACTTGCATGCCTCTTCTCTTACGTTGCCGCACCGCCGCCTCCTCTTTGCCTTCCTGGCCGAAGGGCTGGTGTTGGCGTGGTGTCGAAGGAGATCCAGTCGAAAGCCCTCGTACGTCCTCGACCTTCTTCACGACTGCGAAGTTCATCGGCACCACCACCATCTCGCCATCCTCTAGACTCCCGTCGAACGCCGCGTTGCCGGTGTTGTCCACGATCTGCGCGGCCTTGCGTCGCCGCTGCGGATGGCGTAGACGAGACCCGCTCCACTTCGAATGTACGTGGTGGGCTCTGTAAGCAACTCCTCTGCTCCAGCAGGTAATTAACAGCTGTTAGTGTACGTAATTAATTTGATCGTTTTTTAATTATTAACTATATTTAAGGTTGGGTGGCATTTGGAAAAACTCTTCGCTTAATTAATTAATTAGTCGTTGCATTCATGCACAAGCACAAATGTTTACAATTTTCATTTCACCTACGTACCATTCAAGAAGCTAAGCTACTTCAATTTGAAACTACAGGAACGACTAAAATATTACTCTTTAAAACAAAACAAAGGAAACTGTGTCTTTCTACCGGTGGATTGGCTGATCCATCCAAATATCACACCGGATCAATCTCTAAATCAGTAATTTCGACATCGATGGAGGGTTTATAAAAATAATAAATTAAAATTTTTATCATTTCTTACCATTTTCAAAAATACAAACCCCTAATCCTACGCAATCTCTAATTAAACGCGTAATCTTCCTCGGCCGCATCCTGATCCCTTTCCACATCGTGCTGTTGTACGATCAAAACCGACGCCGTTGCGGAGAAGTCGGACGCCGAGAGGATGTCGCCGACGGGCCCGAGCTCCGGGCATTCGGCCCAGTCGCCCATGCCCGCCGTCAACACCGGGTTGCGGCTCCCACCTCTTCCGACGACGAAAAGGCTGTACTGGCTCTCCAAAGACCTCAGCAACACCACGGCGTCCGCCCCGCTGCCGATGTACTTCTCAAGGTACCCTACCTTCCCGCCGGCTATGTGGTTCTCGAAGAATTTGGCGAAGGACTCGTCGTCGAGGTGCATCTCCTTCTCCTGGAGCGTCTTCTCGATCACGAGGCCTCTCGTCCTGGCGAGCTTCGTCTCGGCGCCGGACTCAGGGAGGAAGCGGACGGCGGTGAGAACGAAGTTGCGGTGGAGGGCTATGCGCCCGGCGAGCACGAGCGCCTCACGATCGTCGCAGCCGCCGATGAATATGACGGCGACCCTCGACGGGGTCGCGTTGTCGGCCCATCGACCGAGACCGCGGTCCACGAATATGCCAACGGAGCATGGAGCGTGGTGCAACACCTGTACGTACGGCATGTAATCGTCGACGCGGGATCATAATTTTAGTGATGGTAAAGCTATTCTTTCATGCTCCGGTGACCGACCTTTCTGTTGACATGTCGAAGTCCAGGATGGGAGATGCCAATGCCATCGCCGGTCCGCTGGGTCCTGTGGAAGGGCATCACGATGAGCACCGACGCCGTCTCCTGGGCCGCACGACAGAGATCCTCGTGCATGGCGAAGAAGGCGGAGATGGCAAACAGCCGCACCACCGTTATGCCTTCCCCGCCCTCCTGCACGTACCTCTCGAACGCCAGGCTCGTCTCCTCCCGCATCCTGGCAACGGCTTCGTCGGCTATCGGCTTTTGGTTGGCATTAGCATCTTGCCCTGGGACCAGTGCGGCCGCGGCGCTTTCGGTCATGTCGACCAAGTCGATGGCGTAGACGGTGAGAGGCACCGTGCTTTGGCTCCGCGTGGCTTCGACGATCCCCATCGCCGTGGGAACATTTTGGGGACCGAGAATGCCGATGACGATCTGGACTTCCGCGGACTTGCCGAGACCTTGCAGCGTCATCTGGGGACGTTCAAGTGCGCGGCGTGCTCGCTTCACGATCACCCGCACCACCAATGGAACGAACAAGACCGTGCATATGATGTCGAAGAGTAAGACGACGAACATGTTTTCGTCGATGAAGCCATTCTACGAACACACGAGAGTCAGACCACGATTTGGCAAACAAAAAGGAAGGGGTACGTAGAGAAGGAATTGCCTAGGATCACCTGGTGGGCTAAGTAAGAGCAGAGGATGTGGAAGTAGCCCTTAACGTTGAGAAGCAAGCCGATTGCTACGGACTCCGTGAATTGGAATCCATTGCACATGGAGGCGACGAAGGTGCCTGACACTTTTCCAAGCATGGCGATGACACCGACCACCGTCAGCTTCACCATGGAGAGAAGGAATCCAATTCTCCAGCCATGCTTGTCCTTGCCTTTGACAAAAGCACCGAGATTCGCCACTGTACCGATGGAGCAAAGGTAGAACGGTAACCCAAATGTTGTCATTATGAAGTTGATCTTGCTGATCAGCATGCTCGACAAGCGTCCCTCTTTGGGGAAGGCGAGGCCCACAAGAAAGGAGTTGAAGGAGAGGTCGAAATTGACGACGCCTGCGAACTGGGTCAGGGCCACCACGACGGCCAAGGAGATGGCAAGGTCAAATCCTTTCATCGGCTTCCCTTCGGGGTTGCGATCGTTGATCCACTCGGCGAAACGTGGAACGACGACGAGTATAAACATGGTTTGCGCGAAGATCACGAACAAGGCCCAACACGCGCCGGTGAGTCCTTTCAGGAAGTTGTTGCTGTGACCTCCGATGTCGATGTAGGGGGACTTCCAGATGGCGTACCCAACGGATACCACCAAGGTAATGACCATGTCGTTGACGATGGCCGCGCGGACCACGAGTCGGCCGATGCGAGACCTGCCGATCTTGAGATCGGTGGTGAGACGGGTGAGAATGGGGGAGGCGGTGTTGGAGGAGACGAGAGCGACAGCGGTCACGACGCGGACGGTGGTGAAGTTGAGTTTGGGACCGCCGATGAGGGGGAAGAAGGCGAAGGCCAAGACGAAGGTGGAGAAGATGCCGGTGTAGGCGGTGATGGCCTCCCAACCAGGTCGCCGGAGAAGCATCGTGCGCGGATCCATCTCCAGCCCAACCACGAACATGTAACACATCATGGAGAATTGACCCACGACGTTCAGCACGTGCCCCACGTGTCGTTCGAGCGCCTTGTCGATCCACTTCACGTTGCCCACTATCATTCCCACCTGCATTTTTGCTTAACTATTAATCAACATCGCATCTCCCTCCAACCCTAATACAAATAATATCTACGGACAATAAATTCAGAGACGATGCGGGGCTGGCCGTAGCGACGGAGGAACTCGTGCAGGAACTTGGTGGCCAGGTGGATGCAGAGGAGGTCGAGGAAGAAGACGGAGTAAGTGGCGGTGAGGCTTGTGTTCTTGGAGACGCAGCCGGTGCCCCAGATACGGATGTCGTCGGTGACATTCGCCACTAACTCCATCGCCGGATCACGGCCGGCAGATTCGATGCTACGCCTGAAATCTCGATTCCATCGTGCATGCGGCAGGCATCGGCAAGTGCTTACACACGAGAGAGAGAGGAGTAATTCTTAACGTCAAGGGATTCGACGTCGTTGAAATGAATTTTTACGGCAGAGCGGCTTTTACGTGGGGAATTTTGTGGCAAGGAATTAATTAGCTACCACTAACCGTTGTGGGGCATGTGTATGTGCCTATATTTATACAGCTGCTTAATATCTGTTTAATTTAACCTAATCCTAATATTTTGCAAATCTAGTATCAAATTCAAAAGAAGTTTCTCTTTTCTATTTTCTCAAGTAATTTTTAAAATTAAAAAATTCATTACTTTCAGATTTGATGTGACACCTTGCTGCATGATGCATGCCGACGACTCAGTTTGACTCCATTACATCTTTCGGTTGACAGGAATCAGTGACCCACGAATCTTGGTAGTCTAGTTGTGTTATTTTTCTCATGAATTTTGAACAAGGCCTGAGGGTTGGGCACCGCAGTGAGACGAAAGATTTTGAACAAAGTTGTGGAATAAACCTCCTGTTATGTATTTATGGGAGGCATGACGCTTGCATGAATTTGTAATATCGCGTGGGAAAGGAATAAAAATGACTCATATGTGCGTCTTCGGGTCATACGCCCCAAAAATGTAATCCAGAACAAAAGTGGAAAACATTAATTAAATGCGAAAGCCAACCAAAAACTTCAAAGATTTCTGAACTTTAGCGAGGTTTTAGAGGATTTCAAGATATTTCAAAGACTTTTCTTTTGAAAATGGAGAGCTAAAACTTATCATAAATTTTCACATGTCATTATTATTATATAAATTCTTATACATAAATTTTTACCTTATAATTTACTATATAATTTAAACATTATTTGTAAAACTATTCTCAACCCTAACCCCCTTTCTTCGCCTTAGGCTTGATCTTCCTCTAACTAGGATAAAGATCTATCAATATTAAAAATCAAGTTTTTTCTCATGTAATTACTATGGGATAGAAGTTTTTGTGAATGTCTTACTTGGGATTATGTAGTTTGTGAGGTTTTAGATTTTGATAAAATCAAAAGTTTGAAGATATGATTCTCCAAAAAAATTATTATACAAATTTTTTTATCAAAATTTCAAAATCAAAGAATCTTTCAAAATTTTAATCAGTTAATCTTTTAATTGCTTTTCGTAATTTCATTTATTTTCAATCATAATACAAAATTTTATAGGAGAAAGAAAAAAACATTATTATTAGCTAGCAGAAAGAAAGGATTATCAATTTCTTTACCTGCTATTGTGTTCGTGGGGAACCCAAAGAATATAACAAAAGCTTCAGTTGATCAATGTCTTTGAGTAGTTCCATGTTTTCAGAATTGTGGCATTCTATCTCCACCTGTAAGACTGCATACACCAGATTATTAGACAAAAGTACATTTAGAAATGAAAGTTAAAATATCGAGAAAAAGTGAACAGAGACAGATTAATCAGTTGATGTTTGATTGGAGAGGATATAAATTTGATTAAGCGTATTGGTTTCGGATAAGACTAGTTTTATAGCAAGAGATCCAGAATTTTGTATTTGGATATATGGCTTTCTCCAACATGGACGAACATAAACCTTGTTTGTTTACCAAGATAATTATGTAGAAATTATTTTAACAAGATTTTGATAGACACAAGCATTGCCAAACTGCAATCACCCAAATAATTTCAGATTTAAACCTGGGCAGACAAACAAGGTTTGAGTTTATATTATATTTAAATCAAAATTTTGGATTTTCAAATGTTGGTATTGCAACAACTATCGTAAATCAACCGATTCTTCAAAACTCCATCAGGAGTTCTTATGTAAATATGAATAGGCATAGGGACTGGTGTCCCTAATTGATATGATTGAAACATATGAGCAACTAAACAGTTCAACTCGATCAGGAATCAGATGATAGTACAGGGTGAGTGAATCAAGGCGAATAAACTGGAAATACTGTCCAAGTGGGAAGTAAAGGAATCTTTCAACACTAAATAGAGATGCAAGAAAAATTTACCTAAATTAGATCTGTGAAGTTCCCCAAGGACATCCTCAATGAACTCAGCTGTAGAAGTCCTAAGAGCATTGATCTTCATATTCAGATTTAATATTTCAGACTCAAGATTTTCACTCTCTGACATCAGAGTATTTAGCTCTTCATTTTCTCCTGTTAAAATATCTGCCTGAAAATTGTTACATTCGTTGATGAATCCTTCCCTGCAGTACGATTAATGTTTCACTCTAGGCAAAAGGCAATTTCCAACACAGGGGAATAAGAGATGATGATGATGATGTGTCATCTACACTATAACTATTATTATTATTATTATTAAAAATCATTAAAATTACAATGGAGAAAGAACATCCACCAGCTTATATATTTATTAACGAATAAATAACTTGGAAACAATATAAATAATGAAATAAGCACTCTTGCTTGCAAAAAGACATGATCTGGTTCATCAAATGGTTCGTGGTTCAAAAAGGTCATAAGAATTCATTTGCGTTGTTACTATAATAAAAATAAAACCAATAATTTTATACTTATATAAGTTAAGCTCTTCGGAATGAGTCATTTGGTTTCTAGGTTTTGTTAGAGTGAGACAAGGAGAAATGCCACTTGAATATCAGCCAAGTTTAATGTAATTAAGTGCATTTGTGCATGCACAAATTGCATTATTGTAAAACAAAAGTAAAAGTCTTAAATACTGACATACCATAAAAATACATTTACTCATTCTTTATACCTTGTCAGTTAGATTCATTTTTTATTCTTATTTTATATCACCATTGATGTTCAGTTTAATATTTAATTGTGGGGTCCAATTTTTAATCTTTTATGTTAAATAGAAACAATTGTAAATAATGCTTAGCACGCCTAAAAGTCATTAACTTTATAATTCTTAACAAATTCTGATATTAACAATAATCCAAATAAATGATATGAAGTCTTAAATATTGGCATATATAAAAATACCTCTATCTCTTCTATATACTTGTGTTTTCTGGATTAAAATTTCACTCTTATTTTATATCACTATAAGATTATAAATTTTTAGTACGTTATGTAAAATAATATAATAAGCAATATTTAGGATCCTTAATTTAGGTAATTTAGTCTATATCCTATACAAAATTGTTCTAGTTTAATGATGATTTCAGATCAAACTCAAACACAATTCCATATTTCTTAGAAATACATTTATAGAATATAAATAAAAAATGGAAAATAATATACAAATGTAGTTGCATTTAGTTGGTAACTTTGAAAACTGAAAACTATGCATGCACTTTCTTTCGGTAATCTTCAAATAGGAATAAATTTGATGAAAGACCCTAGTTTGATTTGTTGTCCAAGATATTTTAGATGACTATGTTGCATTAAAGAGATATTTATATGATTTGAAGGATTATGTAAGAAACTTTGGCTGTAAATTCACTGTTCTTATCGTGTATTATTTTTGAGCAGTTACAGTTGAGGCAATGAGGTGATTTGTTGAAGATGGTTAGTGTCTGTCATTGGAAATGACATTAAGACCAAAGGAAACATGTCTAGCAAGTGGTATCTCTAATGAAACCTCCAAACCTCATACAAGTATCTACTGTCAGATCAAAATCCACAAATTTTACTTTGTAGAATAAGAAACAATGAACTGAAAATTTAACAAATCTACTTTAATAACAACAATTAATGGGAAAAATGTGTCTCCATGTACTTACCTTTTCAAAAAAATTTCCTTTTCCAGATTTGTTGATTTCTGTTTAAGTAATTCCATTTCTGTCTGGATTGACTCCAATGATCTCCTTGATGAAACTACATGACAAACATCATCTGAGAATTAATTGTTGTTGTGAAAAAATCCTAATATCATAAGCATTTTAAACAAAAACAACAATGATGATGAAAACGTAGTTTCATTCAATACTCAAAGTAATTGTAAACATAAAGATTTTGACAATACTTTCAACAAAAGATTATGACAAGAGCCTTCCATTTTGAAGATAGTCATAAAACACAGCATACACAAAATAAAGATAAAAAGGAAGTAATCAATAACATAAATCTCAGAAAAAGAGTGTAAAAAAGAAATAATCTCTTACGTGTGACCTGGGCTAATCCCTTGAGCTCAACTTCCCCAAGGACTATCATATTTGTTAATTGTGATTCTTTCATCAAGCACTCTTTTTCCATTTCATAACACTTAGCTATCTCTGATTCAATTTCCCTTGTTTTTTCAATTTTTGCATCAATTTCTTCGTTGACCTAAATTGAATATTAAATAAGAAAAAATGTAAATGCCATTGTTTATTTTGTCGAATGAACAAAGCATAATCGTTGAAAATTTTGTATGATTAACTGCACATCTTCTTTGCTGATTTCTGGAACAAATGCTAGTTTTACAATTCTAGTTAATTGTTTAACATGCTTCAGTTTATAAAAATTCCTTACATTGGAGAGTACATTTATCTCTTAGGGAATTAGCTAAATTTACCATTCTATGATAATTGATTTAAAATAAGATATCATTCTGTGGAAAAAGGAACGTGTTTCTAAAATCATCTACTTTTCTATGATGTGAAGTCCAAAATCCCTTTCTGGTGTCTATTCTCGAATCAGTTGAATACTAATAACCTCATAATAGGAATGTCCATGCAGGAAAGCAGAGAAGGATGACATGCTCCAAGATAAATGATGAACTTACGGAATTTTGGAACAATCAGATGTCAAATACGAAGATAAAGCACAATGAACGAATCCAAATCTACAAAATGCAGCATCGCATAAAAAGCATGATTACGGAAGAAATTTTATAGACCTCACAGTTCCAGATACACGAATCACAAAGTAATCCAGATCCGCTTCAATCGAAACTAGAAGAAGAAGAAGAAAAGGAACCTGATCGAGCATGTCCTTGTAGGACGAGATCTGGAAGAGAATTGCGGCGGAATCTTCCATTCTTCTTCCTTCCCGCTCAGTCCAGGTTCCCTTTGGCGGTTCGTGTTTCCCTCCGCGGCTCCGCGTGAAATAGCAAAACTTTGAACAAGGGATACGGACCGACATGATCCGAATACCCGAAAATGCGAGCTACATAGGTTTAAGTTTTATTTGTTAATTAAGTTTTATTTTTAATAATTGTAATAAATTAGAATTAAGAATAGATTTGTAAATGATGTTAAATTTATATGATAAATTATAAGATAAAATTTTAATTATATATAAAAATTTATATAATAGCAATGATATATAAAAATTTATATAAAATTAAATTAACAAATATGACCTTAAATAGTAATCGACATTAGAGTTTAAGCCTTGTCTTTAGGATAAAGCTTTCGACAAGTTTGTCAAACATTGTAGAGGAAAAGAAAAAAAAATCAAACACATGAGACAAACCGGTTAGTTTATTTAACTATTTATTTATTTAGTTTTTTTAACAATATCAGTGATTCTTTGATTCTATTTTTTCAAAAAACATAGAAAAATTACAGATGTCAATTATATAGGTATGATTAAGTCACGTACTAATCGATTTAACACAATTATTTAAATCATCTTAAGTTTGGTTTAATCATGTCAACGAAATTGAACTTGAGTGTATAAGTTTTGTTTTATAAAATTTACTGAGTTATGAGCTTACGTTTTTTAAGTCAACGTAATTTTTGAGATAAGAAAATTTTCTTCTCCTATTTTTTCTAACCGTTATAATGAAAAAATCTACTTTTGCTTCACATTTTATTAAAATATATATTATATACAATAAAAACTTGTACAAACTTCATTCTCAAACAATGTCATAGTTTGGTTTAACTTTTTATAAATTTGATAATATTTTGTAAAATAGTATACTAAAATTATATATCATTTTACAAAAAAAGTATATCGAAAGTTTTTTTTTCAAAATGTTATTTATATAAATGATATACTATTTCTATAAGTGATATATTATTTCTTAAGTTTTACATATTGAATTTATAACTCAATGTATTGAAAAGTATGACCTAATATTATTTATATGGTAAACCATATTGTTGATAATTACAACATAAATAGATTACCGATCATGAATTGCCTCTCACTCTATATTCAGTAATGTCAGCATGACCCATTCACACATCCAGGAGAGATCACCGTAATAAAATTTAGAGGTGAAATCAAAATTTCAGGCTTGTTGAAAGTAAGATTTAAGATTTACGACTTTGCAGATTTTTGTTCTAATGTTCAACATGTCATCCCAACGTATTCTAGAAACTGACATATAAGTGGGTACCATGTGTTGGAAAAATATAATCTTACGTACATATACAGGCAAATTGAAAGAGGAAGAATGAATCGATATAAAAAGAATTTCTTTATTCATTGTCAACTAATTGTAAATTAAATGCGAATATTAATTTCAATATAGTGTTAGTCTATTAGAGGAAAAGAATTCTAATAGATTTATTAAAAATTATAAAACCTAGATTTTATTTGATAATAAGGTCTTTTAACTCCTATAATCATGAAAAGTTAAAGTTGAATGTAGTAAAATAAATAGATTGAAGCTATATAATAAATTATAAGGTAAAAATTTATATTTTATATAATAATGATGTTATATAAAACTTTATAAAAAATTATTTTAAACTAATTTTTCACATTAAAGAATATACTCTCGCATCGGTTAATTAAAAGATAAAAGAAACAAGCAGACAAACAACGCTTTCTTGGAAAAAAAAGTACCATGTACCGCTACACAAGCAACGCCATTGTTTTAAACTACTTTTTTTAGTGCTCTAATTTATTTGGTTTGCATGCTTACGGTATCTATTTATTTTTAACTTTTTTTTATTTTCAAAATTACTTACAATATTATTATTATTATACAGATATCAACGTATAAACTTTTATCATCTAAATTATCATATAATTTTAACTTTATTTGTAAAAATAATTTTTTTTTAAAATTCTATTTAACTTTTGAAATCGAAAAAAGATATTCACAAACACACCTAACCGTACTTTTCTCTAACATTGTAATTTTAAATTTTCTTTGCCTTGGTGTTTTTTTTTTTTACTTTTATCTAGTGTCCTTGATTGGATAAAAATAATACGGTTTTTAATCGATTGCATTATTTTGAACAGCTCTTCGCTGTTCATTAATGTCTATTAATTATTTAATTTGTTTTTAGTTAAAAAATTTAACGGTAAGCTCTAATACACAAGTTGTTAAAGACATTCTTATATATCGTTGCTAAATTGCTTTAAGCGGTAACATAAAGTGTTTCAGTTTTAACAAACACATAGAGTTGAAAATAAAGTAAATTTTGTAAATAATATTGAAAGTACATAGTAAATTGTTAAGTAAAAATTTATATATTAAAGTTTGTACAATAATAATGATATATAAAAATTTATAAAAAATTAGATCTCCTTATTTTTAAACAAACTCATAGGTATAGATCAAAATGTTCAAACTATAGTTACGACGAAGAGAAGGGAAAATGGGAAATGGAGGGTGTTAACATTCGAAATCACTTCGTTTTTTTCTTTCATCGGGTAACTTTTGCTTATTTTTTTGCGGTTTAATTTTTTAATTTTATGCTTTGTTAGCCTGGTACCGTTAGCATAATTAGATCTCTTTATTTTTAATTTTTTTAAAGCAAAAAGTTTATACCATTTTTCGATTTGTGCATGTCATCCTTATGCAGGGTCATGCTAATCTTCCCGGTATTATTCCAATTTTATTTTATATTTGAATCAACCTTATTGAAAAAAAAGAAGTTCGGTCATTGTCCTTTAGATTTTATTTAGTAAAATCTACATATTAAATGAGTTAAAAATTTTTTTTTTTAGATTGACATGATGTTTGAGGTGAGAAAATTTGTTTTTTCTTCTTCTGATAATTACAGTTAGAATTTTTACTAAAATATATGTTTATTATAATAATAATTACTGTAAATTTTATTATAAACGAAATCTTAAAAGATTTGTTTTAACGACACCATTTTTAAAAGGTTACCACCCCGTCGGGCCGCACGCGACGGTGTCGTACCTAGCGGCTGCGGCAGTCCCACGTCGACGGAGGTTGCCGTACGTACGACTCAATTCCTCAGCAATGGCCGGGTTCGAGCGCCGACAGAGTCTTCTAATTTCTACTTTTATTTATTATAAAGTCTATTTTACATAAATTCCAATAAAATCGAAAACAAACGAAGTCGATTTTTTTTTTTTCTCTTTCGTCGTCTTTTTTTTTTTTCATTGGTCTAATGTTCTTGTCGTTCGTCGTGGCGGGGGTGTCGCAGCAGGACGCGCACCGGGGAGGAGCACAAGAACAACCCAATTCTAACCCATGTGTTGCATTAAACGTGAAAAGCCAAGCCGTGGCGCCCAAGCTATTTGTGTATAGTATCATGCAACTGTCTTTGCTTGGAGATTAGTCTAGTTAGAGCAAGAAGCGTGCAGTACGTACGCTGCCTTATTTATGTTTATGAGTCACGGTCCAAGGGATTGTTGGATGGATCTCCATCCAAGAACCATGAATCGCGGCCGATTAGAGGAGTAATTCGATTTGTTTTTGGTAACGATGTATAATTTGTCTTCCTTTTGCATTTTCAAAGCTTCCGATCTAAACCTTGAACCTTAAAGAATACCAGGAAATTAAAATGAAGAGGGCAGCATCCAGCTCTCCTGGCGCGCCATGTCTCTTCTCAACCATGCAACAATAGGCTTCAGCTTTTTTAATTCAGGCACTTCATGAGCAACAAAAATTAAAGAAATACATCCTTGAATTTTGGACCTATTTCTTGATGTGAGTGAAGAATATATATATATATATATATGGTTGTATGTATCGTACGTATACAAGCAATTGAATTATGGTTGGATGCATTAATTGGAAGAAATTATGTATGTACCAAACCTGTGGAATTTTTGCATTCCGACCAAAGAAGGTAAACATGTACGTGCATTGGTAACAGTGTTTGCCCGTCATTCAAATTTACATGGCGAAGAACAAACAAACACACGCCGTAAACTGCCATGTTCTCCCCAATGATCCGAAAAGACGTCCCAACGAATTTTGTTTTGCATGTGTATGTATCGTCTCGACAAGATACAGACCTGAGGGCCCCGTAAGGTAGGCATATGAGAAGATCGAGCCACGGCGCAAGGGATTGGAGGCAACGTGGACCCCCTCGTCTGGCAGCGCGCGGAAATAAGCTAGCTAGGTTGGTCCGGCCCGAACCCTACTGGTACATGTGGAGCTGTGGCTTCTTTAATTTATGGATCCTGTGGCTCGTCGGCGTCGGTTGCTCGAAGCGAGACAAGCGAAGCAAGGACTGGAATGCGCGCAACGATCATGCATGCAGGTTAATTACACACACACACATATATGCAATTAATTAAGTATTGAAATGCATGCATCTTATATATAATTAAGTTAAAATTAGATCGAATTGCATCTGTCCCTAGCTATAAATTGGATTGAATTAATTAAAATGATCATGCATGCATATATGCAGCAGCCGTGCGCATGAGTGCACGAGATCGACAGAGGTGTGGGAGTTTGGATGCAGTGGCCAGAAATGCATGCATGTTTTTGTGAAGGTAGGGTTTGCATGCATGGGATTCCCGTAACAGGGATTTGGGAAGGAGGAGGGTCCAGTGGCCAGCATGCATGGGGAGCAACGGACCCCCCACATGCCGCACATCCCACTTTACTCCATCGAAACCACCACCGCCTCCCTATAAATACTGCCATCCTCCTCCTCCCCATCTCCACAATCCATCCATCGTTAAAACCACCCTTCGGCCTTCGCCTTCAAGCCCCCACCCACCTAGTAGCATTCGTTGCAGTAAGTTGAGACTGCCCAAGAGCTTGCCGGCCGGCCGGCTAGCTAGGCGCGCGCGCGGATATATAAGAAGATGAAGGTGCCCGCTGTGTCCAGATCCAAGAGGAGGTTCGTGTCTGGTCGAGGGCTTGGTGGCGCTCTCCGGCAGCAGAAGGCAAGGCTGTACATCATAAGACGCTGCGTTGTCATGCTCATCTGCTGGCATGACTGAGAGGATCCGGAGGAGGAGGAGACCAAGATATATTGTCAGTGATAGGTAGCTAGACTTGGAGACATATATAGAGATGGAAACTACGGACTTCATGGGAGCAGGCAGGGCATGTGCCACCTCACAAATCTTTTCCATCCCATCATCTCTTTTAATTTAGTCTCATTATTAGCTTCGGTTCTAATTAAGGAGTTTTGTTTAACTGTGTAAATATGGGTCGATCTTCATAGGCTCTGGCTTTCCTGTTTTGTATCTTACTTGGAACAAGTAAGGGATCGAAGTTGGAGAAGAAATTTTGAATTTGTTATTTTTATATATATATATATCATCAGTTCCTTCTGTGAGTCTTGTGCGTGCACTTGGAAATTTATTTGATTCTAGCTAATTCGTTAACGGCCGTCAAATTCCGTCGACACCCAACAATGGGTAGTGGAATAGATCTAAATTAATCAAGCACAAATACTGATATCATAAGCTACAACCACGGCTTTCTTTCCTTTTTCAGTAGAATCGGAATTATTAAATCCCTAAAAATATGCACCACTTATCAGTGATTATGATGCAAGAACTCCCTCGTGTCGATCAATTCTCAAGTAAAGAAGCGCTAGTTGTCATTACTTAATTCCAGGAAAGTGGAACACAATCACACAATTTTGAAAATGGCCTAGCAGAAAAAACGAACGATCTTCTAAATCACAATCAAATCCCACCCCAAAAGGAAATTAATTAATTAATTAAGAACGCATCGTTACATATATTCTTTCTTCCTCTGAAATTGGCTAATTAATTTTATTAAATCGATATATATATATATATAACGTACAGCTTTTGCTTAATTAGTATATGTGATATACCATCACTGGGAATGGAAGAATTTATTAAAATCCCGCAAACATAAAGGATCGAGGTTGGTGTCATATATCACCATATATGATGACCTGATCCGAAGAAGTTGAAGATCGAAGATGAGAATGATTAAATTAAGAAAAGAAATCTGCAGAAATACCCAGCACAAGAACTACATCAATCAAAAGGAAGTGCATGGGAATGTAGGGTGCGATGTAATTAAATCTACAAGTGTGCGGAACAGGATAATCGGATGAGGCGTTCGGAATAGAGCTAATTACAATTCGGAAATTTGCAACGTACAGATCACGTGGGGAGTCACTGTGTGTTTGTATTGGGCATTGTTTTTTGTCGGTCAAACCGAGGGGCTGGCAAGTGGCCAAAGCTCTCTTCCAAGTTCACAGCTGTACTGCTTAAATATCACACATGTGTGTGTCAGAACCACACGTTCAAATTCTGGAAGCCCCAGAGGCTGTGACTACCAATTGCGGTGGTACGATAATATACTGTGAAGCGAGAGGCTTCACAGGTTTTTTCTCGATAATATAACATTAAAAAATTCAAAAGCCTCGAATTAAGCTAACCTTCTTTTGATTTTCTCAGTGCATCTCTTGAACTCAAAGTTATTCTTAATTGGTCAAGTAATTACCTGCAATGCAATCGAGACGTTTATGCATTACGATTAATTGCATATATACCTCGTTAAATGATCGATCTAGAAATTATTTCTTGCCATCATCGATCTAGAAATTATTTCTTGCCATCATCGATCTAAAATGTTTTATTTTCGAAATTCACGAAAAAAAGGTCCGCATGCACAGCGCGCTGGTTGGAGTTAACGCCGTGGCAGATTGCTTTAAGTACGAAAACTTTGACTAGATTCCTTACAGGAGGAAATTTGATGGAGCCAACGTCGATAACTGGGCTGACCACGGACGATGGCATTTGTTGAAAGCTGTTAATTAGTACAGCTGAAAGAGAAAGGTTTAATTAATAGGTATCTTGACGAGAGAAAATACAATTGATATTCTATTTTGACGGTGAAAAAACCTGTAAATTGAAGGTAGAAAAGCTCTAAAATAATGATTTATACTGTAAAGGAAAAGACGAATTAATTATTTCTTTTCGTTATTACTTTTAAAATAACGATTTTTATTGAATAACATCAAAAAAAAATTAGAAAATAAAATTTTTGAATTTTTTTTAAATTTTTAAGTATTTATGTAACTTGAAAAAATTGAAAAAAATACATCTTACCCAACCTCCCCTAACCATTATTAAACTTGTAGCTATAAGGAAAATGTCAAGTTATATTTGAAATTTTAAGATATAAAAAAATTATAATTTTTTAAAATTAATTTTCTAAAATTTCTGTAATGTGGACAAAAAGTTTTAAAAAAAATTAATTTTCTAAATTTTGGTTTCTTAGATTTCCAATGTACATAAGTAGACTCTTAAATAATGATTTTTATTGAATAATAAAAATGTAAATTGCTTGCATGATATGTATTTTGAATGAGTAAAAATAAGATAAAAGGAAAGCAGTTCAGATCGAGATGATGTTAACTGTTAGTATATGTACATAACTACATATTAATTATCAACGGTTGGTAGTTGAGGTAGCCTCCCAATGCATAAAGGTTTTATTTTCCCGAAGGAAAGTTTTTATTTTCCCATGAAAGATAAAGGGCGGTTTGTTTAAATTGTGGTGATTTTTTATCATTTGTATATTATGAAAATTTTAAAACTTTTTTCAAAATGTTCATTTATATATATAAATTATTTTTTCAACATTTCTCACATTCAAATATGAGAAAAATCATTGACATCTTGGAAATATCATATTTGACTTTGCGAGACTTTCCATCACTACATTAAACATCTTCTAATGTCGTCATTGTCATCTATTGCCACTATCATAACTATCTTCTATTATCATGACACCATTCAAAGTATCTATGACTATAAATTACATTTTTTATAGTCAACACTTTTTATTCCTTTCTTTTAATGTTATCACTCTCTTTTTCTTGACGTTGTTTCCCTATTTCTTTAAATACATTCTCTCTTTTCCATTTCCCCTTCTCTTAACTTCATATTTCTCCATTCTCTTGATCCTCTTTTTATTTACTCTCGCAACATTGTTTCTCTTTTTCTCTTAACTATTTCATTATTTTGTGTTTCCCTTTCTCTTGATTTCTTCTCTCTTTCACATTTTCCCCTTCTCTTGATCTCCTTTCTACACTAACAATCTATACTTAGAGAAAAGCGTTAAAGAAGAAGAAAGGTCAACAATAACAAAATATTTAAAAAAAAATTAAGAATTTTTACAAATTTTCTAAAATTACCGTAAATTACACAAACGATCTCAAATATATTTTTTATTTCCTGATTTTATTATTCCTTTTCTGTTTCTAAACTGGACTACATTCCACGTGAGTAGTAATTGCAACATATATAACAACTATAAATGCTCTATCGATGCATTATATATATATATATATATATATATGCAAGGATCCCACTCTTTTGTGCGTAGCCTAGCTAGTGTAACAACCCTTGTCGATCTTTCTTTTGATTAATTAATCCAGCAACGCACAATTAATTAATTTGACAGAAATTTGCTGGGTAGTATAATTAATCCTCTCTGAGCTACTGAGCCAGGTTGATGCGCTCATGCTCAGCCGCTCCATCAATGACCTTCGTCTCAATTGCCCAATCGCCCAACAAGGCCTTTCATGTCTTGTACGGCCGAAAGAACTGATGAAGGGCCAGGGATCGGAGCGGGTCATATTCCTCCTGCATGCAACCTTCCATGCAATCCAAACAGAAGAGACGCCTTCGCTTGACCGCACACGGGAGGAACAGTGGCGCTGTCGGTCACCAGGACCTCACCGCCAGCCTTATCGTCGTTGTCGATGGCCGGCCTGATCAGGTGCTAGCGGTGGCGCTCTCTCCACGAACGTAAAAGTCACTCCACGAAATTATTTAAAAATCATCTTAAAGTTGGACAACCATGTCTCTATCTATACGGGGGACAATAAGGTTGGAGGTGTCCAACTCTACAAACTCAAGTGCAAAGCAAGTGACTTTTGCTTTACTTTCGCGTGCGTAACTTTTGTTTTGATTACTTTACATGTATTTGAAGTTCAGAACTCGGGAAAAATAAATATGCAAGAACGTGATGCCTCTCTTGAATGGTCTGTCTGTCAACCAAATCTCGCACCGCCTCCACTGGACGGGCAGGGCAATGCCTGACATTGGGTTGGGTGGCTAAACGCATGCGAGGAGATGAAGCAAGGGTGGCTAAACACAGTTTGGTTACAGTTTTTATTGTAATTAAAAATGACTTCTTTAATCATAATAATATGAGAGTTATCTAATATAATTTTTTCATCTTAATATTTAATCACATCAATATTTAAAAAAATAATTTCACTATTCTATATATTTTATTTAAATATTAAAATAAATACAAATATTTATTATTTTATTGAACAACTCAAAAATCAATACATATTTTTCTTATTTGATAAACATTTCTCTAAAAACTATTTCTTATTTTACGAAGTTGAAAAAATTCATATTAAATGCAATCTAAATTTTAACAAAAGACAAGAATCTCTTGAATCACTTCTTTCTCTTTTACTTAAATTTTACAAACAAATGAAATACATACGGTCATCTTTTCATTCATCAACACTTATCAATGTCAGTCCAATAAGATGTGGATCAGGACATTCCTCTATTTCAAGTGTTTGTTTGCTCTTGTTTTTAGCTTTTGAAGTAAGTTAAAGTAATTCTAAGAAGAGTGCGTACTCGATTATGCAATAGAATGATGTCGTGTTTCATTAAAGAATGTTTTGGGTTATGAATTTTTCTATATATTTTTCAACTGCTGTAAGTTATGAATAAAAAAATGTGTAGGTTTCTCATTCTCTAGTCTCACGAGTAAAGAATGTCAATTATTTCACTAATGATGGGTTAAAATTAATGATGTGATTTATTCCACTAATGTATAATGTATTAAAATGTGAGAGAATATTTAAGTAAATAACTTTAATAACAAATAAATATTTTTCAAAAATATAAAATTATAGAATTGGAAGTTTGTAAATATTTTTATACATTTTTTAAAACACTTTTTATAAAATAGGCTCTTCAAATATTGTTAAAAACAATGCTGATAAAAAAGATCCTTGAAGTATAAAATAAAAACCTTAAAAAAGTTACTGCAACAAAAAAACATAATTTCTCTATTATCGTTTATTTTTTCAAATACTATTCTTTCGAAATACAATTATAATATCATTCTAGAAGATAAAAGTTATATTCTAGAGTTAAAATAAATACACCTCTAACTGCAAAAAACACCTCTTTAGCGTTAAGCTTTGACATTTTCAACAATCTCATCGATACACCCATTCTAATTTGTCCATTTGCTGTTGATCCTCGTTGTTATTTCAAATTTGACTATCATGATCATTTGTTGATGTTTTTAGGGTTTTGTTTGGCTTAGGAGAGTTGAGTATTTTTTTCGTTATCAAGAACATCGAAGTGTTATTTTACAAACGTTCTGATATATTTTTTTTAAAAAAATATAAAAACGTACGCATGTAAAAAAGAGAGGAAAACATAATCATGAAATATCTATAAGTTTCGACAGATCTTTCGTTATAAACAAAATTATTAATTTTTTAATATAATAATATTTTTATAATATTTTAAATATAATTAATATTTTAAAATATTATAATATTTTTCAAAAATAAATTTTAAAAAAGAAAACTGAAGGAAGTTACAGTGGTACAGGTTTAAGTTTCAGTAGTTCTGGTTCGTGTTTTTAAAAATAATAAAAAGTTAAAACAAATTTTTTTATAATTATACTTTATCCATAAAAGAGTATTGCAACGGCCGAATGCATTTTGTCAATTATGTTGTCCACGTGCTACTGCGCCTCACACATGCACATCATTAATTTACTGCCGTCTTGGGTGGTTCTGTCTGTCACCACGACGAATGCTGTCGGTTGTTTTTTTTTTTTTTTTTTTTCTTCTCTGCAATGGTAGTATTGTCGGTGTTTGCCGGCTTTTTTTACTAAAAGTGTTAATTAATTGTATTTAATTAGTTGAGTGTAGTTTAATATGGTTAAATTGTATTATTAGATAATTTGATGGGTCATATTTAAATCACATTTTTATATTTTCGTAACACTTTACTTTATGTAAAAATAATTTTATAATTTTTTAAAATTTTATATTTATTTTAATATATTTTTATTAAGTTATATACATGATATATAACCTAGTGATTTAAATTTATGAATAAATAATGTATAATCACAAGTTTGAATCTTACTTTTAACTATCTCTTTAGTATTTATAAATTATATTACTTTATAATAAAATAAAAGATAATTAAAAATTTAACTATAAAGGATCAGTTTAGTATAACCTAACGTAAGCTCAAATAAGTTATATTTAAACCGTCAATTAAAATTAAATTAACTCAATTTAATATGAATAATGTCAAACTAAAAAAAAAAAAAATCTAGTGTAACACCTTTATCGTATATTGACACCTCAATCTTTTACCACGACCACCATGATTCTATTCAGATTTCATATAAAATTTCTTTTGAAGTAAAAATATCAATTAAATGAATCCAAAAAGCTTTTTAGTAGCTAAAAATAGAGTCTGTCACGTCCGTGGGGTCCGCGTACACGCACGAGAGTGTAGATAAATCAAAACGAACGTGAGTATTTGTTTTGGCAATTTGCGATGAATGTGAGTAGAAGAGACAGAAAGGTGTTTTTTTTTTTTTTTTTTTTTTTTTTTTTTGGGTATCTGCGAGAGCTCGTGACCTGCGATAAATTAATAATGTCACGGCAGAAGCCGTTGGTAAATAAAAAAGAGAAAACTCCACGTCGAAAGCTGTGGTTCATTCGTTGGACGGGCCATTTGCGCAACTTGCAAGGAAGGGGTGTGCATGATGGGATCTAGTCTGGGCCTCACAATAATTAAGTGAACTGGGGCCCGTACTCCGAGTCGGCTATCTGGCCCGTTGTGCATTATAAACTGTCACCATTTTTATACTGATATTTTTTTTAAAACAAATTAACCTTAAATTATTATTATCACCAAAAGTCACTTTTAACGTTAATATTTTTTTATTACAACGTCTAATCATATTAATATTAAAAAATATAATTTTTAATGTAACTTTTCGTATTTTCCTGTATCACCTAAAGATTGAAACAATCATCATCTACTTATTTCAAGAAACTAAGAAAGTTAATATCAAATACAACTTAAATTATCGTAAGCCATAACAGTTCACCATCATCATAAATAACTTCTGATAATATGACATGATAGGCAGTTAATAGAGTTACTTAATGGTTAAGTATATTTCGGTTAATTACTCTTAGTTGATTACGCTACTAATTAACTTAAATTTACAAAACATTTTATTCCTTTAACCATTGCTTCTATAATAATATTGTAATTTTCTTGCGGATACGTTTCAAGGAGTTTGGTAAAAATGCTTTTTCTGAAAGATAAAAGCCAAGTTGGCACTCGAAATTAATTGTGAAATATAAATTGTTTTCGTCCACTCATTGAGTAAATGATGCTAACTAACTAGCTATTAAATATAAATGAGGATTTAGCCTCTGTTAACTCAAAGATTGTGTATTTCCCTTGTAAGGATTGTAAGTAGGTACCTGTATACTTAGAAATTATGAAAAAGAAATGGATAGAAATCAACTTTTCTATTAATCAATTTTTTTACATCATTTATGTACATAGAAAATGATGAAAAAATACTTTTTCATCATTTTTCAATGGTCATTTATGTTTTCATTTCCCATGTAGTGTTTCTCATCATGAGAAAACACAAAGTCTTTTTAATTCTTATTATTTTCAGTATACATACAAATATCCTTACTATTATATAATTTATTATCAAATTTTATCATTTTTATTTCTCATCAATTACAAAATTCTTATAATTTCTTCTCACGTCATTTCTACACGTACAAACGAAACTTAAAATTACAAAATTGAAGAATTCAACGCAACCAATGGTAAACTACCAGTTAATTAATTGAACTATTTTGTTGGATTCAATCACTCTCTTTTCTTACTCTCCTTCACCTTCACTGTCTTCGTCTCATTACATGGTCAGTAGGTGTTTACTTATTTGTTGATGAATTATATGAAAGTCCAGCCCTAAGCACGCGTGACGAATTTTTTTACACATTGTTAATTGATCTTGAAACTAGATCGATTAATACGTAGTCCGTGCAAGTTCCTAATTATATATATAATTAATCACCTAATCAAACGCCTTCCCGACCTGCAACGAAACTCGGACACAATAACCACTGCTTCTCAGCAGCGACCTTTGCCATATTTTCACGGCATGCAGAGGCAAGGCATTGATCGAGCACCAGCTAAACCAAACCCTAGAAATATAAAACAAAAAAGAGGTAGCCCGACTTTGCTGGCGCAAGGAAGTCGGCAATAGGCCGGCCTCCCGGCCAGCAAGGCCGATCCATATGTCTCACTGGGGCTGTGGAGGATCAGAATGCATTCACTGCTCGAGGTTTCCTGGGAGACAAGTGGAATCTTTTTTGACAATGATTAACAGAAGCTATAGTATTTCATGCATCACATCAGTTAATTAATTGATCAACCAACATTAATTGGTGGTTGATAAACAGATGCATTGGTGTCATGCCCTTCTGTCATGTACTGTGTGGTAGGTCATGGGTGCTTGAGCATGCAACTTGGGCAAACCCATGCATTATATTGACGTTAAAAGCACAGCAACGCACACACATTGGTGTCCTGATTTTATACTTTTTTTTCCCAAATTAAATAATATTTTCTATTATTATTTTTCTTCACTCGTGCTTTCTCTCTCTCTCGCTCTCTGTCTTGATATAGATATATAGATATAGAAACATACACGTAGACACCAGCAACAACCACAAATCATGCGCGCATCCTCATATGCAAATTAAATTTAAAAAATATGATTAATGCATGGTTAACAACCTGATGTAGCTAGGATGGATATGCATATATATATATATGACTCAAACCAGCTCAAGATTAATTAATGATGATGGGGTTGCGTTCACTTCCATCGTTCGTGGACATGAGTCCGACCAGCTTAAATGATTAATGTTTACAGCAAACTAATAATGGATCATACCGTGCTCTGTTTTCTTACGTGGGGTGGTCTTCCTCTCCGAAGAAGAGGATGGGGGAAGAAATTTAGAAACCCACGTGTGGTGCGTTGCATATTTATATTACTCTGCATGCACGCTACAGCTAGCTTTATTCGCGGATCAAGTCTCCCATCCTCCACTCATCCACCCAACCAAAACCCTAATTTATTCCAACCTTCCCTTTAAAGCCACCCTACCTCCATCCCCAAACACAAGCAGCTAGCGCTCTTCTCTTCTGCGCTTAATTAACGAGCTAGCTAGCTAGGAGGCGAGCAAGTAGGGATCAAGATCGAAGGAGGAGGAGGCCGGAGGCATGGTTTTTAAGCGCTCTCTCTCTCTCCCGGGTTCGAACCCTAACCACGGCAGCAGGAGCGAGGAGGGGGAAAAGGCCTACCGTGTGAGATCCGCCAGCCTTCCGTGCAGATCCCACCCACACTTCACGCATCTGGTGGAAGAGGTCAGATCGGTACGGTCGTGGCGCATGTCCCAACCGTCCAGCTCCCCGACCCCATCGTGGCTTATGGCCGGACTCGCACGTCTGGAGCTCCTCCACGTCGCGCTGGACGAGCTCTTCCAACTCCCACAGGTCCAAGAGTCCCTTCGCCGTCGCAGATCGTCCTCTTGGTCTGAGACTCTCCTGGACGACTTCCTCCACTTCGTCGACGCGTACGACTGCTTCCGCCACGCGCTCGTCTCGCTGCAGCAGCGCCAGTCCGCGGCCCAAGCCGCAGTGAGGAGGAGGGACGAGACCAAGTTTGGGTCCCAAGCTAGATCCCACAAGAAGGCTGAGAAGGAGTTGACAAGGCTGGTGTCGTCGTTGCGCGACATGGGCAAGATAACGGAGCCGGTGGTGTCCGACGCCGGTGAGGCGATGGAGTTAGCCATCATCTTGAGGGAAGTGAAGATAGTCATGGCTTCCGCCTCAGCTTTCGTTTTCTCGGGCGTCGTCACATTGTCCTCTTCGTCCTTCTCGTCCAGCCCTTCTTCTTCCTCATCATCCTCCTCCGCTTCATCATCTTCCTCCTCCGCCTCCTCTTGGACTTTGTTGAAGAAGAGATTGACATCCTCCTCTGGATCCAGCAGGAGGACAGAAGAGGAGTGGGAAAGCACACTGGAAGGATTGAAGAGCTTGGAGAGGTGCATCGCTGCTTTGGAAGGCGGAAGCGAGAAGGTGTTCAGGTGTTTGATCAACACCAGAGTTGCACTTCTCAACGTGTTGACATCTTAAGAAAAATTTTAATTGGAACGTCAAATTATTTTTGAAAAAAGAATCAATATGTTTATATATATGTGTGTGTGTATGTATATGTTGATCAGATTTTGTATTATTTGGAGTCTACCTAGCTTCCTCCTTTTCTTGTCTAAATGTTAATTTCTTATGTACGTCAAGTAAACCTTTCGTGTTGATGAATTGCGCTTTTATGCATGTTTTTCTTGTATTTATCCATTTTAAGTTTCAATTTTATATAAATTTTTATATATCATTATTATTATACAAATCATAATTTACTATATAATGTTAACATTATTTGTAAAATTATTTTTAAATCAAATTCTCTCTGGTCACTAAAGTTGAAGTTGTAACTGAAGTTCTATTAACAAAAGAGGTCTTACTTTGGTTTTATACTATAATTGATCATCTACTTTAATTTAACTATTAAAAGGGATAAAGTATCTTTGATTTTTATATAGGATATGATCGCCATCAATTTTTACTTTTCATTTTATGGTAGTACAAAATTAAATTTGCAATCACCAGCTCAATTTAAATTAAAAACCGGTATACATATACTTTGAAATTATTTTGAATCTCATTTTCCAGAAAATAAAAAATATATTTTAAATCTCGATAAAAGGTAACCTATATATATTATTGATAAAAGATAACCTATATATATTATTGATAAAAGATAACCTATAGGTTAGGCTATCGATGTCAGAAAGCTACTTAAAAAGGCTGGCTTAATTAAGATAATAGTATTGGTATCGTAATTAACGTCGTAGTCGACATGAAGGCCAATCATTTGGTATGTTGGATTAGCTTGCATTGTTTTGGTAACCTGTCAACGACAATGTAATATAGGTACATGCAATCAAATTGACTAACTTATAAATATCACAATAATTGTAGTTTTATGAAGCGTTTTACATCATAATTTATCTTTATAAAATTAATCTTAACTTTAACTTAAATTAAATAGCAAGGTTCCAGCCATTATTACGACAACATTGCATGTTTGTCGGTGTAGGGCAGATGCCCGAAATCCAACCCATGCGTAATCCAGTTAGCCAGACCATCCTTATCTTTTAGGGAGATTATTATCTGTACCAACGATGATCTTTCAATGTTTTCCTTTTATAAATAAAAAAAAAACAAACCTTTTTTGACTTTTCCTTGTGGTCCGTCCGTTGTTCTTATTATCGTCGACATAATAATATTTTTATGATAATCGTTATTATTGTTACATATTAAGTAGAAATATAAGGATAAAAATATATAAACCGTGAACTAGTGTTGCATAGTTATATCCAATAATCCAATCCATTCACGACGGCTTTGTGTTGGACAAGATGCTTTCGGGTACAAATTGGGCTGAGCCCGTCCATGTCGGCCCAGCCAATGCAATTTGACAGGTCATGTTGGACGGTACTGTCTTGCAGCTGGGCCGTGTGAGTCCACAATGGATGTGGGAATTTGACGTTGGATTACACAATTTAAGATTTAAGATATAGATTACGATTTATGAAACAGTTGAGAGACCTTTAATTATTGGACAATATAATCACCATATGATTCTTTTGCATAACTTGTAGCCTGACATGTTAGTTGAGACTGCAGTGACGGCAAAAGCTGCAAATGACAAGAAAGTAGAAGCCACCGCAACACTCGTCGATGCTTCCCTTGCAGAGGTTCTCTCAATTGCAAGCACAGACACGGAGGAGGAGGACAGCAGAAGAAAAGTCGTCATCTGTCGGGCGAAATCAAATAAAACGAAAGAAATTGTATTAATAGATTGAATCTTAATAAAGAAGATGCAACCACGTACAGAATCCCACTTCTAAAACTTGCAGTCTTCCCGGGTGATTAAAAGAGTGATGTACCTGATCTAGGACGAATGTGATGTACTCTAAGACCTTCTCCGTGATAAAGAAGGTTTTGAAAGCTATATGCCTTATGCTTTTGAAGAGTTGAAGTGCCGAGTAAATAGAGGCAATAATAGCCACGATCATGTTGTATCTGTACCAACGCTAACACGTACGATCATTAAATCATGACAAATCGGAAGAAATTTCACAAATATTTGAATACGCATATATATATTTACACACACACACACACACGGTGAAGCGTGAAATTTATTACCATTCATTATAAGGTATGTTTATTAAGAAGTAGAATTATGTAAGATAAAATATTTTTTTAAAAAAAATTACATAATTTATGATATAAGTATTTTGATAAAAAAATTTAATGTAAAATATAAAACTTGTTTAGTAAATATTATTGCAAAAACCAACGTATCAAAAAACACATGCATGCACGTCCCTTTCATTGAAGGAAACTTTTTAGAATTCTGATATTCATTCGAATATCAGACCAACGTACAGCCAAATTTAATTATTAGGAAGTGGACATCGGTCCAATCGGATCACGTTGAATTCATTAATTGGTATCATATTTTAATTAATTGCAAATCATATATATATGTACGCGATAAGTGTAAAAATATATAAATATACAAAAACCTGCAACAATTTTATGGGTTATTTGGCAGTTTATCAATATCTATTATATATAGAAGATAAAATTTAATCGTCTAATATTACTCAAGTTAAAGAAAAAATGATAAAAGCATTATTTAGGGAGTACTCTGATCGATATTAATTAGTGATTAATTAGAAAAATAATGATTAATAATTTTTAAATATTTTTGTCAACCAGTTTATGTTAATCGGATCGATTACTTTGCCGATCCGAGTAAATGGAACCGATTTCTAGGTACAACTCCGGCGGTTCATGCAAATAAGTATCATGGGAACAAACAAGTATCATGAAATTATTAAAATTTTGTTTTAAAATTAATAGATAATAAATGAAAGAATTTTTTATATATTAAATTTAATTTATTCTTTACATTATATGAATATAGGACTATTCTACCAAAAATTACAGAAAATTTACATATTCGATAATAATTTTTCAGAAAAATAAGTATTTTATGGTAATTCCAACATATTAATATATGGGAAAAGGAGTGATCACTATTCCACTTTTTAAAGATTCAAATAAGAAAATCTAAAATCCACCTGAAATTACCAAAAAGGGAGAAAAACTGGAACAGGGCCGGATTGAATTAATTGCACGGGACGCATTTCTTATTTACCTGAACTCGGAGCGATCCAAGTAGCTGAATCGCTTGTCTCCGCTACTAGACGGAGCGGCAAGAAGGATGGCGGAGACGAAGGCCAGGATTAAAGCCAGGAACCGGAGAAGGAGATCACAGTAGGGACGGGGGTCGACCTTGGAGCTAACTCCACCGCCGGACGAGGCCGAGATGCTCGGGAAGGGGGACGGCGTGGGGTACGGGTGCTGGAGCCCCGCCGGCGACGGTGTGTGGAACGGATGCTGGATGATCGGAGAGCCGACGACCGGTGTCAACGCTGTGCCCGTCGATGCGGCCGCCATCGGCAAACCACCACTGGACTCACCGGGAAAAGTGGACCATGGAAGAAGAGAGAGAGAAGACTCGCATATTAAATAAACATCGTGTGAAGGTGTGTTGTGTTGTGTTGGTCTCGTAGTACTGTAGTAGCGTAAACGAACGGTTTCGTCTTAACTACGGCATCGTTGTCTGTGAATTTTAGCGGGTAGATTGAATTTTACGATTTTTTTTTTTAAAATAATTTATAATAATAGAAAAAAAAGGTAATTATACAGTAAATAATATAAATATTATTTGATAAATAATATTACAGAATATTATGATATATATAGTAAAAAAATGTGATTATATGGTAATAAACATTTTAGACAAATGAAGCCAATAACGACTATAATTTCGTTAGATAATCATTTAATTTAAATTTTTCGTAATTTTTATATATTATAATTATTATATAAATATTTATCTTATAATTTATTATAAAATTTAATTTTGTTTGAACGGATTTTTTTTTGTTCAAAATCATAGAAAAAATTCTTGTTATTTTTTTACAAGAAAGTTGCATGAAGAAAATTTATTTAAATTTACCTTTTCCGGAAAATTATTTTTGATCACTAATGACGTTTATTCCTTTTTTACTGAAATTTAAATCTTGACGAAGATAGTAACTATTATTATAAAAAAAATTGTGAAGTGGTCATGAATTCATTCCTGAGGCATATGATAGTGTATATTGTTCTCTGGGAACATTGACTTGCGATTCCGTGCAAGTCGACGCTTGACATCAAGGAAGTTTCCGAGCATCGATTATTTGACGTCATTGGATTATCTAAACGTACTTCCCCTAAAAGAGCTTGACGTACATTTTAAAATCAATTAAATTCTATTTTCATATTTCTTAATGTAAAATTTTTTGCAAAAAATATCACGTACAATAAATAAGCTTTAAGACTTTTAATATTTTTATCTTTCATCGTGAGCAATTAGAGTATTCATCGTATATTAAACTGCATACTAATTTTTTTGCATTCATTTCTCTTTACTTTTAGGTTATTTTAAGACCAGCTGCATCGTCAAGCGGCAGAAACAAATTAAAGATGGCTGGGAAATTAAAAAAGCGGAAAGGTGTGGTTGTCGTGGCTTCAAGTTTTATTATACCTTTTAATATAGTTAATAATGTGAGATGACAGTTACAATATCATAATCATATTAGGTGTGTTCATTTTTATTTTACTTATTATTAAGTTAATTTTAATAATTATAATGAGTTAAAATTAAAAATATTAAAATAAATGATATTAGAGTTGTATAATAAATTATGTGTGATAAAAATTTGTATGATAATAATGATGTATGAAAACTTTAAGGAATTAGAATTTGAGCTCTTAGAATTTAAACAAACATAGCATAAGGGGGTTTGTGCAAAATTTTAGAAAATAATAAGTTAAAATTTTCACAATTTTTTATCATTTTTAAAAGTAAAAATCATTTAAATAGTAAGTATTATTTAATAAAATTAATTTCAACCATTAAAATGGTAAATATAAATAATATTATTTAGCATTAATATACTACTAATGTCAACATTGTACTGATATAATCATGCTACGAATATTGTTAATAATATTAAAATTATCATAAACAATAAATATTATAATTTTGTTATAATTAATATTAATGAATGAAATAATTAATACAATAACGTAGATTGTGAACTTGGCCCTTTTGTCAAAATGCTAAGCCATCTATTTGTGCATCTAAAAGTTAAAATAGGCGAAAAAGAAAATGAGAATAATAATTAAAAAAAGAGGATTTTTTTTTCGATCTTTGTGCATCATATGGAAATTTAAAAGTATATGCATCTATTAAAAAATGACGAAAATTAAAATTCAGGTATTTATACATATGGTAGAAAATAATAGAAATTCATGATTTTGATTTTTTATACATATACGTATTTTTTATTATTTCTCTTTCTATTTTCTTTTTTATTCTTTTCATTTTTATGCACTTGATTTTTTACAAGTATATGTATTTCTTTGGATATGTGTCTTGAATTAAATTATAAATTATCATGATTAAGTTTATTTTTTACTTAAATATTATCGTAAAAAAATATCCACAGTGGGTGAAATTTTTTTTTCGCTTGGGTGAGAACGAAAAACATAAATTAAAAGTGTCATTATTTTTTATTTTTTTTTATTTTTTTTTGAAAACACAGACCTCTTTAAGTGACAAAAAAAATGTTTTTTGATTTTTCCTATAATTTTTTTTAAGAATATCTGTAAAAAATTTAAAAAATTAATTTAAATTTTTTTATATTTTTATATTTTAAATATAATTTCATATTTTTCTTGTAATTACAAGTTTAATAAGACCAAAGATTGACAAAATATATCTTATCAAGAAATTACATTGTAATAAAATTTATAAGAATTTTCTTGATTTAATAGTTAAATTTTTTTTTATATTTATAATAATAAAAAAAATTTAAATTTTTTCAAGATATATAAATATCTAAAAGTCTAAAATAAATTAAAATTTTCTATTTTCAAAATTTCCAAAATAGTAAAAAATGAGGAAATTTTTTTCCCACAATTCCAATAAATAATGTACTAGAATAGAATGAAAATCATTGTATATTCGGTAAAAATAGATTATTCGAGGTCAGATAAGTAGGATTGCTGGGGATTTGGAAAATCTAATCTTATTTTACAAAACGCAAAATGGGGTATTAGTGTATTACTAATTTACCATTACACACACAAACAAGTAAACAACCTTGATGTGCGTTCTAATTTCTGAACCCAAGGATGACCACGGCGGCATCTTTTTTTGTCATTGGGTGGGAATGGGGGACGGTGGCTGGAAGCCCGGCTGCTGGCAGTCGGTGTCCGGCAGGCTGAGCGGCGGAAGCGAGAAGTGGCTGTAGGTGGAACTTCCCCGCCTCATCTCCCGCATCGTCGCCAGGGCGGCCACCGCGTTCCTCATGATGCTCTGTTCCGCCGCCGCCGCTGCCACCACTTGCTCGCCGTCCTTCTCCTTCTCGCCCGCTTCTTCCTGGGTCACGGGGAAGACGGAATCCATTGTTTTCTCGCATTCCTTGATGAGCTTAGAGATGAGATCTGTGATGAAGAAGGGCTGCTTCAGCACCTTCTCGATGAACGGAAGCCTCAGCAAGCGTCCCGTGCGCTTGTCGTACTTCTTCAAGATCTTGGCCAACCCTGCATCCAAGAAATTAATTGTTTCGGTTCTGATTTAGGTCAATCACAGGAAAAGCTCTAAGCGTTTATTAGGTCAATCTCATGGGGTTTTTCTCTTGATCGCTTTAGCAATGGAATGATATTTGATTTTTGGCTTTCTGAGCAACAACAGGGATGAGTTAAATGTCAAGGGAAGATAACAAAAAATGAAACACACCCATCTCTTGTGGCGTATGGGTGAGAACAAAACCTGTGTAGTTGACGTTGCTGTAATTCTCCAGGAGAACCATCTCGCCGTGAAGATTGACGAGATCTCTCCTGATCCTTCCAATCTCGGCTCTGTACTCCGCCGTCGTCGGCACCACCGTCTCCACCAACTCTCGTATCCTATCCTGGAGCTCCTGCGCGTCAACGTTCGTGTTTGAATACAGAGTAAAAAAAAAGGGGGGGGGGATGGGATGGGATGGGCTGTTTGTGAGATCGAAAGGCTCTGTTTCATTTCTACCACCTTCTGTCGGATGATGAAATCCTCCTCTTGCTCAAGGAAAAAGCCGTTGAACTTGTCGACCTCTACATTGAGCAGATGGATGAAATCGGCCTCGGCCTTGGCCCTCATGTCGTCGAGCCCGGTCGATATGAGGCGGACCAACTTCTTAAGGTCCTTGTAGGACAAGAACTTGTCCCGCCACTCCGGCAACGTCTCCTCGACTTGTTGCTTCAGCCGCTTCCCGAACTTCATCGCCGTCGCACGTCGCATTCATCAACAGCAGCGGCGAGGCGTGGGTGTTGCGAGGGAGGGGAGGTGGTGAGGAAGAGGGTCGATAGCTTTTAACGTTGCCTGAGGTTGAGGTGAAGGGACCAAGAAGAAGGGAGAGATGGAATATGTGGAGAGAACAATTGGATATACCATACGTGTTCTAAGGTTCACGAAGAAAATATGGGAGGCGAGCGGCGTGACCAGACCAGGACAGGGCGTTCCCGAAAAAGAAACTTTAATGAGCTATTTCCTCAAACACTTTGCCTACAATCCCTTTTTTTTTTTTTTTTTTGAGGGTGGGGGGTGGTTTGGAAAGGGCATGTCCTTCGAGAAAGTAAAATCAAGATTCTAAAAGTCATGATTATTAAAAAATTTGATTAATTGAAATAATAATACTTGTAATTTTTATTAAAATTTCAATATACACAAACTACCGTTATAAACAAAAACAAAACAAAACTCTTGCGTGAAGCAAACTTCTTGCTCACACATTTCAGTCCTTCCCAACTTCTCCTTCACTCATTAAATTTGTACATTTGTGATTTAAATAACTTGTACTCTTCTGTACAACTCACAGAACTTGTGCACAATTGGATCAATACATAGAGAAGTACAAGCAAATAATTCATCACATGTGCACGTATACGTATTTCATGCCAAATACTCTCGAGAAAGAGAGAGAGAAGCAGGAGAAGAACAACTGAACAAGTGGTGGTAGCAGTAATATTAGTTTGATGTAAAATCTGTAAAGATAGAAAACAATCACCCCACCACCCAAGCATATTCCATTTACTTGTAACATCAACTTCCCTAAACCAATTTCTCTCGCCATCTCCGAGCTTTTAATGGTGGGGGCATGATTCCATGGAAACTTCCCTGACTGGCATATTACCCGACTATTCCTTCCCCCACCCTGTGTTAGACATGTACGCTTGGGTGTCATGTTTATTTCATCCACCATTTCTGAATGATTTAGCCATCCATGTTTAAATTTTTATTTCATTCGGTCGATCTGTATATGGACCTGTGAATAATAATAACTTATCCGTCCATGTTAGCCTTGGCAACAAAAGCAAGCTAGTTCTGTTTAAGCACGCTTCGGCGGTCAAAGTCGCATTCTTCTGCCGTATATTATCGGTATTTTTAAGCACGTAACAGTATTCTTCGCATCGGGTATCACTTTCTGGCGTCGGAATGAATAGTTTACATTTTTTAATTTATGGATTAAATAAAGATCAATAATTCAAAATTTTTAATATTGAAAGAAAAACGACACCACCTCGGAAACGGGGTCTCATTGGGCCCATTAATGTCGCGAAACGCTTTGGGCCTATCTTAGATTATAGCAACCTTTGTCATGCTGGGCCGGCTCGCTACTGTGGTATTTTAAATTATTGCTGTTCGATACTCGTAGTAATAGTTTTTTTTCTTCCGTTTCCCGCCAATTCCTTCGACGAAACCCGATCCTCACCGTCGCTACCGACCTCACCACCTCCCTCGCCGACAGCAAAGTATGTTATTCAGTCGAATTCGTTCCTTTATTATGATCTCTTCTGTTATGTGTTTCGATTTTAAACTGAGGGCCGTTGATCACGAGGAGGATCGCTCCTCTGCCCCCAAATCCCAGTGCCCTAGGTCGATTTCAAGAGAACGAGAAGGGATTACTGTGGTTTTTCTGCACATCGATTTGATGAGTAATGATTTTGTAAATGAGATTTTCTTTAATGACCATGTACGATGCTTTCTCTCGCTAAGTAGTAGTTCAATGGGCAACTCGTCCGAAGATTTAATTGTGTTCCCTGTACATCGTCCTTGGTCATTAGGGGCCTTGTTGAGTAAGATACAAAATCTGCATATTGGCATCCGATTTTTGTTGAGGGGTCTTGTTGAGCTCAACTTGATAGCTTGTTAAGAATAGATCCCTGGAGTATGTCGAATCTATTCTCGATGTGATTACAGTTCTCTGATTTCCTTTTTATTCACTTTGAATTTTGCAATCTACAAATGATTCTTTTAATACATTGATATGTAGCAAGGATGCATAAAGATTATTGCATTAATATCAGGAACAGTTCTTGTAACTGTGATCATATGATTGAAACATGTTACTTTGTTGTTTCCTTTCGCAGTCATCTCTTGCAGCAGCCAGAGCAGACAAGTTTTATTATCCTACAGAATGTAGTCCCAAAAAGTGTAAGTTTCATTTACCTTGCGATTCATTTCTTCATTTCTTCTTGGTTGCAGTAATTTTAAATATTGTTTGTTATTTTTTGTCGACTTGTTTCAGGGTTCCTTGAACAAGTTCCATGGCTAATGTGCCTTAAGGGAGAGAGCAAGCAAGGATGATCAGGAATTTTCAATCATAAGGTATACAAGTCTCTCATTTTGGACATATCTCAAATTTATTTTTATGTTTTAAGTTTTACAACCAAGGCTATGAATTAGACAGTGTATTATACCATCATTAATGTACAAAATCAGCTGTCCTTGATCATTCTAAGATCGAGCTCTTTTTGACAGGGAAGAGTATGGTGTATCTCATTAGACAAGTCTCAACTAATAAGGGAAAGGTAGATCAATTTTTATTTACGATCAAATCACTTGAAGCATGCGCTAAGTCCATACTCCATGATCATATCAAACTTAATGATATTTGTCAAGTCTTATCATGGAGTGTTAGCATAGACATTAGGATCTTCCTAGTTTTCTGCATTGAGAAGAAACTAATCCTTATATACTAGTTTTCTAAAAATAATTTGAAATGGAAATGAATGTACAAGATAGAAGAAAATTTTGAAAACTTTGGGAAACAGATTCATTAATAAAAAAAGGATTTGCATAACATTTGTTTGGAATTTGTTCACGTGCTCTTTCTTTTCTTGTTATGAGAGATTACATCTAATCATGGACAATGGTTGAAGAAGTTTAACTCTGCTTTAATGAAATATTATTCTCTATGTGGTACTCCGTGGTTATAAGTCCCTTTGTCCCTCTTCACAATTGTAAATGTTGGTTTCCAGTTTAATTTGTCTTGTAATTAGATTTGGTACTTCAGTATGAAATCTACTTGCTGCAAACATGAAACTGTTATCTGATGATCCAAAAAATTGTCAATATGTGATCATAAGTGGAGATCAGCAAAAGACAGAGGATTATGACTTCCAGCTGACAAAGGTTTTCCTTGTGTTCTTGCAAGAGTATCAATCATTTCTCTTTTCTCTATCATCTATTTCCCCTAGTGCACCATCAGCTAACCAAAGTTCGATTGTATTTCAGAAAGAGGCAAGCTTGTAGATCCATTCTATCATCTTGAACACCAGGAAGAAGATTTACAGAAGAAAGATGTTCAACCCTATTTAGTGCACCTTCAAAAAGTAGTTGATAGCAGACACTTGGGCCCTAACAAAGTCCTTCGAGCTCTTGTGTGAGAGTAATCTTAAATTCATAACCTCCTTTTGTATTTCATTTGAGCTGTTTACATGTGGAATTTTCCTCCCAATATGGCTTCTTCCCGAGTCAGCATCAAGGAGAAAGGGACATGGCATACGGCTTCTTTCCTGAGTCTAAGGAAGATGCTGCACGAGCAGCATTGGTTAATTTATCACCCAATTTTGGAAAATAAATACAAGGATAAGAGGGTGAAAATTAAAACTTCCCCCATATTTTCTTGATCATCCGGTTTCATGTCTGGAGTTTGAGTCCAAGGGTAGAAATATTCAAGCTACAGAAGCTTTTGCTCTATTGTTGGGTAGGGTGAAGCCATCATCATGGAGTCAGCATCCAGTCATAGTATTGCCATTTATACGAGATATTTACAAAGCGCTCACAACCTTGGTATCACGATAAATGCTGGTGAAGGAAATTGTTTGTAAATCGGTACATCTCTCAGGATTCAAGCAACCCTTTTAACGATAAGGTGGTCAGAGGTGCCTGAATTTCGAGAATACCATGTTGAGCAAATGTTGTGACGGTCGATGAGTGTTACGTCTGCAAGTCCATTTTGTCTGCCTTCAGTTTTTGAACTAATTCAATGTGTTGCCAATTATATTATCTCAGGCTTGGGGTTTTAAGAATCTTTCCTTAATGGGAGCCGTCTTTCGGCTTACGCATGGCCGTAATGCATGTGGTCATTGTAGCTTTTGGGTAGCCTGTTCAAAGCCTATATGTAATGGTTTAACTTGGTTTTGAATCCAAGTTTTCTTTTATTTCCTTCTAAAGCTTGTAAGATAAAGAGCACTAGTGTTAATATGTTATATATTACTGCAATGGGTATCTTTTTTCAAACTTTTTACAAAATTCTATGTTATTATTATTATATGAATTTTTATTTTATAATTTATTAATATAATTCGATATCATTTATAAAATTACTTTTAATTTTAATTTTTTTTTGAATTTGAGATAACTTATTAAGCAAAGTTATCGAACAGCAAAAGCAAAAAAGAAATTGAGGTTCGCACGAGAGCTCAGCTCAGAATCCACGGCCTTTAGGTGCTGTATTCTTGGGTTCATTTGGTCCCTATTAGAAGACAAATCCGTACGTACTTAAGTACTTCAGTCATTAGTTATATTAAAATTTCTGGACGTAAATGTACTCAAAGGAACACGGTAAAGCGTTGAGTTCTTACTAGCTCGTAACCCTTTTCAATAAATATTCTACTTTACTTTTCAATAAAAAATGTTACACAGCACAAAAAAATACTTCTTTAATCTTTTTCTCTCTTCTTCCCTTTCACTTACGAACTAGACGTTCCTTCCTTGATACAAACACCTATTTATAATACAAGGGTACCGCACTCTTCTCATCCTCCGTGACTTTTTCAAAACAACTAAACAAAAATGGCAAAAAGTGTAACACGTATTTATGCACGTCATTCCCTTCAACTACGAATGGGTCCACATGCACGTACACTCACACCACGAGCGCAACTTCAAAATTGAAAACGTCAATGCTCGACGCCACGAGTCTACCGCACTACGCCCGCACGACTCGATCCATGTACCTCCCGCAAATTCACGAAGACCCCGCCAGCCATGCGGAGAATTGCGTTGTTCGCGACGCCCAGACGGAGAAACCGCGACAACTTCGTCCGGAAGACTCATGAACAACGCCCATGCACGCCACGTTTGTTCGTACAGCCTCTAATGCAACCGTCACCGTATCGTCGCTTTCATATCGCTATGCATCACAAACGTCACGTAACTAATATACATCACAATCTTTATGCAACACCAAACTTATCCCAAATTTCATGTAACCTCGTTACCGACGACATGCAATAACGTCGTCACAAGATCATGTAATAGCATGAACATGGATTAACACATCATACTTATGCCACGCCGTCCTCTACATCTTAAACCAACCTGGAATCACACAATGAATGCATCAACAGTAAATAACGTGTGACCAATCTTTTCTCTGACTTCATTTACTTCCGTAACTTTAAAAAAGTATATGATTAAAATAAATAAAATGAAACTACATATGTATATAATAAGTTTTTTTTAACAAAAACACAAGATGACGCGTCTTTATTTGTGGTGGCAGGTGGCCCGCATCACGCAACCGACCAGACGAGGATCTTTTTCACTGTACGTGGGAAACTGTGTAGAACCGCGTGAACCTTGGTTGACGCACCCATCTGCGCACCATGAAATTGCTGCCACTAACCTCATTGAAGTCAACGTAACATCATGGGCTTCTCTTGAAATCGAAGAGAGGGCGGTTCTTTTTTCAACAAATTACGGTTTTTTTTTGTTTGAAAAGTTACGATAGATTAAGGTCGAAGCAACATTACGCTGCAATTTTTATCAGTGCACTTACGCGAGCATATCATTAATGCTTCGGTGCTAGTTTCCATGCATACATCCCCGGCAATTCTGGTTGTTATGCGCCCTCGTTCCAACTCCATCATGGAAATCGGAGTGAGACCATACATATACATACATACATGTATATGTGTGTATATATATATATATAATATTTGAAGATGAGAATAACGTGGATAACAACTAATGGTTAGAAATTGGCATGCATGATTGAGAACATACGTGGTATATAGAACTGGAGTTGATTTTTATCAATTTTAAAGTTAGATAGAGTTGAAGTTAAAGTTAATTTTGTGAAAAAATTAAAATTATATAATAATTAAGATAATAAAAATTTATATATTAAAATTTATATAAGATAATTGGAATGGTATGAATGCAAAATCTAACTTTATACAAAGGCTTCATTTAGGAATGGGAAACTTTAATTCCAATAAATGTAAAAAAGTTAAAGTTGATAGTACTTTTACAAATAATGTTATGTATATGTTTTGTTTGGAAATTAATACAGGTTAAGTGAACCTAGAGTTTACTTTTTTTAGTCTACAAAAATTCTTGAAATTAGAAGATTTCTTTCTATTTTTCACCCTGACAGTTATTATTCAAATTTCTACTTTCGTTATATAATTTGTTAAAAAATATATTTTAAATAATAAAAATATGTACAAATCTTATTTATAAACGAGACCATAATAAGACTTAGTTTATTTTCGACTTCAACTAACTTTGAAAGTAAGACGAAATTAAAATTGAAAATAGTAAAATAAATAAAGTTAAACTACATAATAAATAATATGATAAAAATTTATATATTAAAATTTGTATGATATTGATAATAATATATAAAAATTTATATATTAACGATAACATTCGAAAATCTGCGAAAAACTAAAACTTCACAGAACTTCAAAAGATTTTCTTACAAACAAAAGTTGAGCTAGCAACTAACAAGGCGTTATGATTGGTAGAATAATTTAATGCCTACGATTAATTAAGATGTCCCCTCCGGCCCAACCATCACCGGAGTCCCTCACTTATATTCCACTCACGTAAAAATTACACCAAACATGGTTAATAAAGGAATAATCTTCTTGGTTAATTAGTCCAAACCCACGTATCTAATTTCGATCGGTGTGCAATGCAGTGCCGTGCCGTGCCAATCACTCTTTGCCGACTTATCACGGTCTTCAAGCGTGGAAGAAGAAAGTGGGATGTGCAAGAAGAGATCCAACACAATTCCCAACGCTCAGAAGCCCAAAAATTGCACCATCATAAACAGTAATCAGAAACAATAACACCACAGTTAATTCTCTCTTCTTCGCATGATCGAGCTACTCTATCAACAGGACGAGCATCACGCCTGGGCATGGATATGAACTGTTGGGAGATCGATGGAGGTGTTTGAACTGTGAAAAAGGAAAGAATGAATGGGATTTTCCTGTTGGCGATTGGATAAATCGGCCGGCCATATTATGATAGGACTTCATCTTCCATAGGTGTCGATATTGAATCAGCTAGGTTGTTGATCACCATCACATGTACATAAGGCGAAAATAAGAGGGAGACGACAGCAAAATGTAAAGAATCTGAAAACTTCACCGGTAGTCGATCGAGATAGCTCAATGGTGCAGTGGGTTTGGACCGGTGGGAACCAATCTCTTCTCCATGCCGTACCGAGCATCCATCTGGCTGCTATTGGTGGTCGGAGCTGGACTTGGCTTGACAAGTACTGGAACCGATGGATGATGCCGCCCGTGCCCATGAGAATTCCGATGATGGTGGTGGTGATCGTCATGTGCATGCAAGGTGGTGAAGTTCGAGTTCCTTGAAAGAAGAATCTTCCTGCTAGACACGAAGTAGCCAGGGAACGAGAGGGTGACGCTTCCAGTATACCTCCAATGGTACCAACCATGAAGCAGTAGAAGAATAACTGCGACCCAAGAGAAAAAACCCATGATGAATCTGGTCCTCCTCACAGCCATGTAGGAGGAGGATGCGAAAGAAGTGGAGAGAAGAGCAAGGAGAAGAAGTAGCAGTGGTTAATTATGGTAGGAGGAAGCATGGGATATCCAAGAATGGGTAGTCCCAGGATTAATTAATTATATCATATATATATATGAGTTTCCTTTCAGCTACTGGTTTTACTGTAACTTTTTTTTAATGAAGATCGACCTTCTAAAGTTTTTCTTTCTGCAATTGATTTAGTATTTTTAAAATAACTTTTGTAATAACTACTACAATATGGCCATTTCGATCTGTTAAAAAAAAAAGGTTCATTCATTGTTCCCAACTGTAACCCTCCAATTCAACGCAGATACATGCATCAGTCGACATTAAAAACAACGCTGCCAGCTACTGTAGGGTATGTTAAGCTAGATTTTAATTCACCATTAATTGTCACTATCAGAAGAAAGGTTTAACATTGACAGTAAAAGTTATGTATGGCAGCCTTTTTGTTAATAGTCTATCGTATTTTTACTTAAGGTCTGAAGATAGTCATGATTCTTTATGGTTGAGATAGAGGGCGGCTTTGTTTGAAAATAGGGAGTTTTAATTTTTTATAAATTTTCACGAATCATGTATCGTATAACTTTAACATTTTTTTTCATGAAACTACTCTCAACTACTGCGCGCACGCTCTTTACAATTATTGAAGTTACAGTACTTTACGAACAAACGAAGTCTAACCATATTCTGAAAAGGTGAAATTGAATTTTGATGGTGCGTTGTGTGAAAAAGAGGGCACTGGTTTACTACTTTGAGCGGTGCATTTTAATTGTTTAATGCTTGGGTCTTCTTATGGCGCACAAGATGAGAGACAAAGAAGGAAGAGGGAAGGAAACAGCTAGCAAGCACGACCACCGGCCAGCAGTCACCGACCATTCTCCAGTAAAACCTCACTTGACGTCCAAGGAAGGTGAAGTGAAAAGGAGCATCCATTTTGTCAAAGTCATATTCCCATTATTGCTAGCTTAATTATTATATATATTACACTGTACATGTGTTGTTAACTTGTCTGCTGCCGTAGCTTTATAATTTTGAGAGATCGAGTCGATCACTTCCCAAGATTTTGCACATCTTCCAAAATATTCTATGAGGGTTTGAGGTATAAGAATTAAATTTTTTTGCAGTTATTTAAGCTGGAGTTTGAACTTGCACATCTTAAAATTGCTAACCTTATCAGTTAAGTTGCGTGCCCATCTAAATTACAGCAGGCGGTTCTCGTTATTAATTGGTCTTGCCTTCCTTCTTCAGACGAGAAAAATGACTTTGAGTTGAAGACACAGTAGCTTCAAACATTGTAGAAAAACACATCTTTCAAACAACCAAGTGTACAGGTATGCGTGGTTCTATACAAGCTAGATTAATATTATATATTCAGACGAACGTAGTCCTACCAATCACACCCTAAAATCTCAGTCTCCTCCACTCACAAGAAATCTTTCCAAAACAAAGTATGAAAATTATGGTTGGTAATTATATAGCTAGCTTGTTGTTTGCTCTGTATTGCCGATCGAAACAGAGTCTCACATTGCAGAAAATAAAAGAAAATCTGACTTCATGCGAAGGAGACCTTTTACTGCTAATTAATTAATTTTGTGTCAAACTTTCATTTGATATCAAAGTCAAATAAATTCCAAAATCTCGTGAAACAAAGATAACCTAAATTTACATCAAGAAAGACATTTTGTTTACTTTCAATATATTGATTATGAATTAGACTTTTACTTTATCTCATGTATTATATTACAGTTTAATCTTTCAGCAGGAATTAAGACCAACCATCGTCTTGACTTCCAACGCCTTCTTCCCAGGGTAAGAATTAGGATTCATGATTTGAGGTTTAGAATTTTGGATGTACATGAGGGGATCAAAGATCGATGATTGCATTAAGATCGAATTTTTTGGAGGACGTCGAAGACGTCACCGTCGGGTTGAACCCCAAAACTCAGCATTTGGTGGTGAATGTTTTACCGGCAATGTGGGCTTCGGCAGGTTGAGCGCCGCAGGCAGCTTCGGGATCGGTTTCGGAAGTGGCGGCATCTGGGTAGCCTCCTTCGGCGAGGGTACGTTGGCTTCGACCAGGTTAATTGGAATGGAAGATAGCAAGATGGGCTTCGGCAGGGTTGGTACGTACGATACCTCTGGCAATCGACGTACGCATGCAGTCAAATGGATTACAGAGACTTTTATAATAGATTTTGTAAGTTTTATCTTATTTTTAATTAATATAAAACTATTTTGATATTTTCCTTAATTTGCAATTTTTCAACGTCTTATACTTGTTTTCCTTTATTTGCTTTTAATGTGCGACAACATCTCCAACGATGGCATGCTTGTTTCTGCATGCATGCGTTGGTCGTGTGCTTTCCAATATATTATGTACGTGTGCAGCAAACGGGTCTATAATACCGTATTTGGTAATAAGTTATTATAATTGAAAGTTAAGTTTTGTTATAAAAAAATTTAAAATTTATAGTAAATTTTAAGACGAAAATTTGTATATAAGGAATTATAATGATAATGATGTGTAAAAGTTTATATAAAATTAAAGTTAAAATTAACACAAATGGGATGCAGATAACATTCGAAAATACGTGCGAGTACGTATCATTTGGTACAAGCCATCCAGGAGAATTGATTTCGAAATTCGAATACGTGAATCCATTTTCGGAGCTTAAAGGAATCGAATAACCCAAGTAGAAGTTATTTAAAGAAACAAAAAATTAATACGTTCTATGTGTACGTAATCACACGTCTCAAACGCAAATTAAGCAGAAAGCAACCGCGCCTAGACGCCTGGCCTGGCGACAATCGAGCTGTCAAGGACCAGCCTCCGGATTCTCGATGGTGGTGATTTCTAGCAAAGGTGGCAGCTCGAGCTTTGGAAGTGATGGCAGCGTCGGCAGAGTGGGCTTCGGGATCTCTTCCGGAAGTGGCGGCATCTGCGTAGGGCAGGGTTGGGAGCTCGGGCTTGGGCACGGTTGGGATGTGGGGCAACGTGGGCTTCGGCAGCAGGGTTGGTACCGCTGGTAACAACGGAGGCAGCGTTGGGAAGAACCTGGGTAGCGGCGGCAGCGACTCCGGATGGCGTGCGGGGCCGGTCTCTACCACCGGTGCGTCCTGCGGACAACGAGCTTCGTGGCACAGACCACCGCTGCCGATTGTTAGAATATAATTTAGATCATTGTAACATCTAAAACTTAGGTTTGGAACTTTCAAATGGCGGTAGAACGTTGTTAATTAACCAATTAAAGTGGTGCATAGTGGTGTGTGTGATGAATGTGTAAGAGGTGGTGTAAATGGAATTTGTGGCTTAGTGTGTTTAGTGGCTTAGTAGGTGGTTACTTGTGTTTTGAGTTGTGAATTTTATTATAAATACATGTTGAGGTCGTATGTTTTTATATAAGGAATTGAAATATGTTTATGTAAATTTGTTTAATTTGTATTTGTTCAATATCAATTTTTCTTGTTAATTTACTTTGATGATCCTCCTTTAATTATAACACCGATCACCAGCATGAGAGACAAGAGCAAGCAAGCGGTGGGAGCCATTGAGCTAGAGGTGAAGAACAGGGCTGCAAGATACAAGAGTTTAAACCAGTTCAGGAGATCGAAAACGTGAGAGTAGTCATGGACCTTGAGATGGTGTATACTCTTATATATGGAAGTTGGTGTGAGTTTGGGTGATGGTTGTCGGCTTCCATTTGAATGAAACTTCTTTGCCTACGGTGGATTTATCTTATTAAAATTAATTAATTAGTAAACAAGAATTTAAAGTTTAGGATATAATAATTTTAATTTCATTTATTATTTTTAATGTAAAACTATTTTTACTAATATGCCTGTAAACCTTTCATTAGAATATACTCTACATACTATTTTATACATAATATGTGTGGATTAACTTTAATATAATGTAAATTTTATATCATTAAAATCAATTAATATAAAAATTTCAATTTTCTTTGAGATGGGTGGATCCTTTTCATTTGATTTTCTTTTACATCGATGGTTTTTGTTAGTGTAATCAAACGCTACAGCAGAGGATACTCATGCGTTTGTTATCCAAGCCGATTATGTTTCTCTTCACGACTTAATTTATCCCGAGGGAAGAAAGATGTTGGAATGGAGCAGGTCATTCATGCTTTTAACATGGAAAGGAGTACGTACACCCATTGGGATCTTATCAAAATCAACAAGCTAAGCCTTTCAAATAAATAAAAAAATGACTCATACAAGTTGGGCTCTGAGTCCTGGGATTTATGTGGAGGAAAGTGAAATCGCAGCCGTGTCTGGCACGCTTATCGTATACAGATTTTCTAAATCAATGCACAATCTACACAATACGAATCATTCTATCCTGATAAATAAAATGCATGAGTAAAGCCATGGAATGCCGCTGCCATTCAGCCAATGCGTTAAAGAAATAAATGACCCCGGAACAGCTGATCTAGTTCTGCTGATGCACCACGGTTACATGAATATCCATATCCTTCAGCATGACTGATCGACCGCACGAATGACAGGGAGCCGTTCTGGATCCGCAAAGGCTCTCATGCTCAGAAAGCCCTCTTAGGCGATCTCTGGCATCTGTAGTCCACGTCCCAGCCTGCACCATGTCTCCGCAAAATCTGCAAGTGATCAGGCGCAACGGGCAGACGGAGGACTGGTGCTCTACCTGCCGTTTTCAAAAGAAACGAAAATTTATGGATTGGAGTTCAGTGCAAATTATGAGCAACGATATTTATCCAAAATTAGAAGCAAAAGTTCTTATCACAATCTTCTATGTGCAAGTCAGACATGGCTAGCAGTTCTACCCTCCCGGTGTACGGATCATAAATAAATTTCCCCATAATCAAATTTATCCAAAACTTGACTGACAGTAATCGATACCAAACAGTATCTACTTACACTATGAGCATCACTGTTTCTTATCAGAATCCAAACTTTGGATCATGCAAATGCAGAATAACACTTCAGTTCGATTCTGAAAATAATTCACAGGCTTCTAAGCTAAAATTGCTTTCACATTAATTTTGTGAACATCTACATGAAATACAATAATTATTACAGAATCCCCATTAAAATTTAACATTCAAATCAAAATAACTCAAGCCATGCATCGAGCCCCCCTCGCCTGGTCGGAAGAAATAGAGCGGCAGAAGATGGAGCAGTTGCTGGAGATGTTGAATGGCCGGAGTAATGGTGTTGGGCTTGTAATACAGCTTAAAAGCTTGTTGATGTAAAGTTGTGGAAGAATAGAAGACACTATTCTAACTATAAATGGGAGACACTATTCTAACCATAGCAGGTAGATTATCTACTCCATTTTCCCACACCACTGGGCAACAAGTTGGAAGAGGAGGCCATGAGGGCAGCATCCCAATAACAACCAAGCAGCAACAACGGAAGGTTTGCAAGCCCAATGACAAAAGGTCGTCTCAAGGTATTAGAAAAAGGATTTGCTATATTCTTGGTTTCAAATGAATAAACCTCTACATGTAAATCAGAGATTCTTTGTTGTGGGAAGAAGAAGAGGATAATGAGAATGGGACGACAGTGGGCTGAAAAGAAGAATGATGCAGGAGAAAGGAGAAGACACCATAGTTGTGAAATGGATAGGTGGAGAGAGAGGGGACAGAGAGAGATAAGGTGGGGTACAGCGATGGTTTACAGAAAAGAAGATGGGAGAAGGTTGCAAGAGAAGAAAGAGATGTGGTACCCAAGTTGACGGAGAGAGAGCCGGCAATTCTTCATTTCTCTGACGATGTCCATCTTTAGTCTCTCTGTTTCTTCCAACTGTGATGTTTATTGGTTGCAATACTGGAAAATGAGATATGATATTCACGTAGTATCTGTTTCAGCAGTATATTCAAATATTATTCATTGTAATAAAGAGCACAAAAGAAACATTCTCATCTTTATCAGATAAGATTCTGATATATTCAGTAAAAGTCTTTAAATGCTTTTAATTCTTTAAGAGCTTATCACAAGTTAACCATCTCTTAATTAGGTTCCTCATATATCATCTTATCACCAATAGATCTTTTAATTGTGTTTGATACAACCTAAAAGCCAAACAATCGGAATAGAAGAACAATGACTTCCAGATATGCAGTATAAAAAAGGATATTGAGAAACACACAGAATCATCTATACACAACTCGATTAACTATGTTATGAATCCCACTTTCGGTTTTCTTTTGCCCAAGCAGATTGATATTGGGCAACAGCTTGATATTGTTTTTGTTTATCTTACCAACTGGATCCTAAGTCTGTGCCACACCTGTAACAAAACAGTAAAGTATGATTGCTTACCATTTCTTTCTTCTCCAGCAAAACTCCACAGGGACAAGAAAGTGGCTCATGGAATACGTTCATGTGTTTCTCCATCTCCTGTTTCTGAAGTCCTTGTCCACATTTATTGCAATGTACATGGTTTGCTGCTTCATCCTTCCTAAGAATAACATTGCAGCCATCATGTTGGCAAGCAACATTGTGTCGGATGCAGTATGCTTCATGAATCATAATGCTTTTAGGGGAAATGTATCGCTTGCAGTTTTGACACTCCACAGAATCTGGATCAACTTGAGATAAAGAGACAGATTGTTCACCGACCTTCCTTCCAATGTTTTCTTTGACAACCACAGAGATGCAGTATTTAGTTGATCCCTTGAATCCAAAGACACCAATGCTGTAAGTGCCTGCACCTACCAAATGATCCTGGTCTCCAAGGACCAAAACCTTTGAACCCATGTCATGGGATGACCATTCATGCTGATGCTGTGTTGGAAAAAGGAGTGGATGTCTTGATATATAGATATCTGTGTCCCCATCATTTGTTTCTGCCTCTACTTTAACCTCGAGATTGCAATCTCCAGATGCAATTAGCTTGCTGATATCCTCATCAACAGAAAATTTGTAATACTTGAACTTCCCTTCGTTGACAATCCCCTCTTCAACCTTTCCAAAATGAAGTGGTATCAATACATGCTTATTTTCACCATCCAAAGCAGAATCAGTTGCCACAACATCAACTTCCACATCTGTATCTATCAAAGATACACTGGAGGATGGCTTCAGTTCTAGAACACGTAGCTTGTAACTGAGGTCCCCATGCTTGACTGTGATAATGTCCTCTTGAGAAAGGGTAGTATGCTTGCGAAGACTTGTCTCAAGCACAGCCTTGTGGTTGGGTATATCTGAGAAACCAAGACCATAAGGCTGCAGCTTTGCATAAGTCCCCTTTGATAAAGTAACATACCGCACCTCCACCAAAGGGGCACGAACATCATTACCAGAAAACAAGTTATCCCAGACATGTGGAGGTAACTCCACATAGCCTTCAGTTGCAGTAAATTCTAGAACCCCAGAATGAGTCCAACCATGGTTTTGTTTATCAGAAGTATCATTGTCTAAAGCACCTGAACCATCAGTTTTAGACAAACGAAAGTACATGGGTCCTTTATCAAGAGCACCCTGATCAGAAAGTTCACCAAAGCATGATGGTGGGAGTTTGATCTTATCCCCAATACCACTATATTGCATAGCCTCATATGTGCGGCAAAACATGATTCCTTTTCCAATATGCAAACTTTCTTGCATAATTTGTTCAGCCTGACATATTAGAAGAATGTAAATAATCAATGTTCAAAAAGTATCAATACAACTGTGAACTACAAAAACGTAAGAGTTTACAGAAAAAATGCAGATGATAAAAATGGGAAAAGTTCACCATCTTCATGACACCTTTTTCTATTAGGATTGTAATCAATGTAGCTATCTATGATCTTTGGGACTAGCTCCCGATGGGTAATTACCGTGTCTGTGTTAATTTTTTCGGTGATTGCCTCAAAAATAAAAGGATGCCAGAACAGAACAGATGGAATATGTGAACTAGAATACCAAAAAAACCTCAGGGAGCTTAAAAAATGAACAATACCACGTAATTTCTATCTACCATGGGAATGTAGAAAAGAAGTAGAAACTAGCCACTAGCCAAGAGAGATATGCTTGTAAATTACTGCTATAGAAAAATGGTAATATTTGGCAATTTTCCTAATTCCCTAGTTAACAGGCTGAGGCCAGATAGAGTGAGCAAACTTCTCATTTCATTCCTGCCAAACGTGACTTTCAATTCACTCAGTCGCTCATATTTTCTAGGGAAACGCTGACAATTCCCCCTTCTGATGATTCACACACAAGAACACCAAGAATTGTGGCACTATTTTCAGACCCCCACGTTTTCACGTCACAAAAATCAAAATCCACCTACCTAGAAAACACCAGAAAACGGGAAAAATCCTTACCATCTCCTGAGCGCGTGTATCCTCCAGCCTCTTAGCCCTCTGTGCGGACTCGATGGCGTCGCGCTGCCTCGCGGCCTCGGCCCTGGCTCTCTTCTCTCTCTCCAGCCTGTTCCTCGCCCTCTCTTTCCTCTCCCTCTGCTCCCTCTCCAGCTTTCCCCCCGCGGCCTTTAGGTCGAAGTCCATCTTCCTCCCCCGATTTTTCCCCTCTCCTTCCTCTTCTTTCCAGGATGCAAAGGTTCGAAGAAATCGAGAGGGGCGAAGGTGTGCATATATATATACACACACACACGCTGAATGATCCGCCCTTCGGAGCGGACTTTCTAGAACTCACGGGATTGACCTAAAATTTCCGCGGTTTTTTATTAAAATTTAAATTTAAATTTAAATTAAATTATAAATATTTTTCCAATGATTAAATTATAAAAGAGGTTAATTTTACGAAACTGATTTTAAAAAAATCTGAATTACGACGTCACAAAGAAAAATGAAGGCGTATCGAAGAATTACATTGTCGAACCAGCCTCTCCACCAAAGCCTCGTCGGACACCCTCAACGCCGCCACAATTTTTCACGACGACCGCTTCATCCGTCAATCGAAGCCACTCAGCGCGCTACTATTCTTTTTATGGATCCCCCTCGGTGCTCTCATCTCCCTTCTCTGCATAGCCATCTTCCTCTCCCTCCCTCTCTGTCAAGCCTACCTCGCCCTTCGACTCTCTGGCGACTGCATTGTTGTCTGTGGCAACGGCAACCTGTCGCCCCCAATTTCCACCACTAGTCATCTCCTCGTCCGCAACCACCACAACAACCTCGACCCAATCTTCATCTGCCTCGCTCTAGGCCATTGGCTCCCAAAACTCGAACCACACCTCTTCGACTCCCCTTCCTCTTCCTCTTCTTCATCGTCCCGTGGGCCATCCATGGCAATGTGCGCAGTACCCATTGCGGAGTTTAACCATGTAATAATCGGTTTCTTCTTCGATCTTTTCTCTCTATTTTGGTGGTGTTCGCATCCAATCTCGTGGTTTTCGTTCGACAAGTTTCAATATAGTGCTCTCGATCATCAATAACAGCGTCACTAGGTTGGCACTTCGATTGGGCCTTGGATCCCCAACATGGTGTTCGGCGAGGTAGCTTTTGAGTTGACGTTTGACTTGTCGAGAGAGAGAGAGGAAATAGAGGAGAGAAGATGAGGGGTAATTTTTTATACATGTCTTCTAATCTTATTATAAATATCGTTATATATAATTATTTAAACTTTTAATTTATCCTTGATAAATATTTTAATTAATCTTCGTTGGAGTGATAATTTAGTGATTATGAAAATATCTTTAATTCTTAAAATTTGAAGTTCAAATTTTTACTCAGACATTTTTTTTTTTAATTTACAATTATACTTTTTAACTTTAACATCACCTGTAAAAAAAATATTTTAATCATCTCCGATAGAAATTTTAACTTTTTTTTCGTGTGAAATAAATGCCGTCACCACATGCATCATCAAAAAAAACTTCACTTAATTTTTAGGTCTCGCTTATATTAATTTCAATCATTCATGTGAATATTATATTCACGATTGTGTGCAAACAATTGAAATGATATTTAAAATTTAAGGTTTAAAATTTAAAATTTAAAGTTAAAAGTTGTGCATAAAAACTAACAAAAAATAGTACAATAAAATCATGAAAATCATGGGGGTATTTTTTATTACTTCTTCCACAAGCAATGGTTTTTTGACTTTTTTCCTGTCAGCGAGTGTGATCTTCAATCAGTTCTGAACCTTTCACCTGCCTCTCGGAGAACCCAAATTACCGCCGAGGGTTTTTTCCTTTTCTCTAGGTCTGATGTCCGGTTGCTGTGCCTGAAAGATTGGGTCTTTGGTTCGTGGATTGCGTAAAGTCCGTTACTTTGCCTAGATTTCTGGCTGGTGAGTGGTCGAAATTCGTAATTTCTTTCTCTTCTTCCTGTCTCGAAGAGGTGGGGCGCTGATTAGCTGCTGTGGAAGATGCTGCTGACGTTCTCCGATCCTGTCAAGGTCAAGACTCAAAAGGTGACATATTCTTTCCAGGGCACTTCCATCTTTCTGCTACTAATTCTATGTTTACTTCTTCTCTGTACCATACCATTTTCGTCAAATTGGCTTATCTACTTGTTCGATGATGTAATGATCGGTTTATCACAGCTTCTGCCGGTTGTTCCATGGCCTGCAGTTTCTTTGTTTTCAATTGTACACTAGAATTCTTCCACTGCCTATGCCAACTAGTTAGATGGGTCGGTGGCTTTTTCTTTTGGATACAGCGATTTCCGGCACAAAAATGTGAACTTGAGCAATTAAGCCGTGTTTATACAAAGCAATCAAAATCCGTAATAATTAATATTTCTTATTGTTCAAACATTAAACTTGTTGAGAAGACAATGCATTTGCAGTTCTCCTGCTGCTTACATCAAATTTGAAAATTCTTTATCCATTTTGCAGGAATTTCTATTGAAAATTAATATTATTTTTATCATGTTCTAACTTGCCAATATTTAACATTTGAATAGAAAAATCTTTTCAGATCGTATATGAAAATGTTTTCCATGCTCATGATCCTGATACATTGGAGCAGCTTAAGGAACTAAGCTCTAGACGTAAGTTAATTGAAGATTCCATCAATGACAAGAGCTATCTTACGGAAGCCATTGCAAGAGAAATGTCTGGTGGCCTGACTTCAAAAATTCAGCGGGTAACTTTCATCTCCTTCCATCATACACATGTCTTTCCTTTCTGCATTATAATAGATAATTTTTATTGTAGTTGTGTGTAAATGAAACGGTAGTTTTTTTAGTGTTTTTGGGAACTTATTTCCACAATTTGCATCCTTAGCTTAGTTATAGTACCGTCCATTCTAGTTTATGTGCTTATGTCCCATGCAATCCCATGTTGAAGCTATCTTAGTTTTTTGGATTTTGTAGAATTTGGAGTTTATCCACATAGTTTCGTTTTTGTATTTATTGTTTTTTTTTTCCTTTCAGGATCTGCAGAAGTTGGAAATTTATTTACCACTGCTAGAAAATCTTGTAGTTCATGTGGAACTTTTGCATGATAGTCCTACAATGCAACGCTGGTTATCTGAACTTAAAATACAATGGTCAAGTGCTTTATGTGGATCTTCCACCTTCCATATAGGCCCTAGATTCTTTAGGATTGATAACTTGAGGTTTGAACTTGGGATGAGCACTTTTTTGTATGGTGCATTTTTGCGTGAGAGAGCTTTTGAAATACTCTCAGAAGGTAACGAGCAAATTCTGCTGTCATCTTATGCTTAGCAGTTGGATATATGATGGATTAATAATTTACCATGTCTGTGTTTTTTAAAATGCAGATCTAGTGAGTTCAGGTGCTCTTTTCAAGACAGCTGCTGGTGTTTATGAATATCTAGCTTATGATGCCCTTTTGCCACTGAAACCCATATTGACAAGTGACAGGCCTCCAGAAATTGTGTCATCCATGGCCTTTATAATGAGTTTGATATGCTTGGCTGATGCACAGGTTGGTTCTCACTTTTCATTCAAGGATAAAAATGATTTTTATATTCAATAATCACTTGATAATTATAATGATAGACATTGAAGTTCATTACCATCTAACTCTTATTTCCATACTGGTATAATATTTGGATACAACTGGTCTTCAAACCAAACACCACTTCATTCTATGAACATCTAATCAACTAGACATACCATGTTTTTGTCATCATTTATCATAATCTACATAGTTACATTTTAAATTGTACTGGACTTATAATCCATGAATCCATGGATCATATGGTTTATTGGCATTCTTTGGTCACAGTAGTCTATTAATTGTGGAAATAGACATGAGATTCCCACTTATCATTGAAGTTGTCTTTAAGCTCCAAGAATGAGCAATAACATGGTAGGATCATAACATTATTATAAGGGAACAGATGGCGTCTTTCAAAACTCAAATGCTTAGTTTTTCTCTTCTTTTTTCATTTGTATTTCTTCCCATTTTTGTCAGGCCATATATGCCAAAAAAGCTCAAGAAATGGGAGTAAGTGCAGCTGTTTTGTCAAAACTACACTATGGTATCACTCAGATGTTAAATGAGGCTGCTTCCGAGCTGAGCTCAAATGTAGGAGAGCTGCATGATATCTCATCAAAGCTTGTGGTGAGTGTATATTCGATGTTATGACCTGGAAACTTTTCCAGGAGTCTTTCTTAGACCTTAGATCTCTTACTACCGATTGAAATTCTTCTCAGTTTTTTTCTTCCATTTCCATCACATGTGTAATTCATATTTAAAAAAATCAAATATCAGCTGTAGTTTTCAAATTGAAGCAGCCAAGTTTTCAAAATTTTCTTTTGTTAAACAATTTGAAAAACTAGTACAATGGACAAAAAACATGTTTTAAGCTGTAACTATTTGATTGTCAACATGTCAGAATTAGAAACAAGTACATATTAGAGGTGGTCAAGGTGAAACTCATTGAAAACAGAAACACTGAATTCCTGCTTCAAGTGTTTGTAAATCATCGCGAAATTCTCTAATCTACATACTCCATATTCTATAATAATAACTACCATTATTATAATAACTATAATATTAATAATAATTAATAGTAGGGGATCATTAACAAGATGTATCTCAAGATTGAAATAGAACCTCAAGTTCCAAATAGCAATAATTGATTTTTTTTATTAGTAATCATCATAATTTGAGTAATTGTGAGGAATACTTAACCACACGGTCTTAACTAACTAAATTACTTGAATATTTTTTTGAAATTAGTAAGAACATATGGACAATGAGTTTGGCCCTTGGTGGAGGCTATGTAGCAATATTGCTACAGTCAATTTAGGTACTTACCGTTGGTTACCACTCAGAATTGGTTAACATCAATCATCTTTCTAAACAAATATTTTTCTATAATCCACAGGTACCACAAAACTTCTCATAGGCATGCAAACAATGTGTGAATTTTATATACTTGTAACATTTAGAAATTAGGATAACCAAGCCATGATATAACATTCTTCTCAAAAAAAACCATGACGTAAACATTAAAAACCCAAGTACAAAAAAGTTGGATTCTCCCTTTCTAAACAAATATTTTTCCAAATATATTTTAAAATATAATATAATGTTATTTTATATTTTTGGTTTTATATATAATATTGTATTTGAAAATGTACTTTGTTCTTTTATTAAATGACATTTGTAAGCCACTCATAGGTTGGAGGCAAAAAAAAGTTAAAATCTGCCCTCCATACAATGGAGATAGAAGCAAGACAATTGATAATCTTCCAATGTTCTTCCACTCAAGTATGATTAGTTGTTTAAATGAGAACAACTCAGACAGGGCTTTTTGCCATTCCATGAGCTATGCAGGGTTATTGAGGTGGGTTCTTTGGTTGCCGAAAATTTTAATTGATGAGCTGTATTAATGGAATCCTCGACTAATTTTGAAAAAAGTTATTCATCTTGAATTTGGGAACTTTTTATTTTTCTTCTGTTATGCTCTTACTAGTTATAGAACCTCTGACCGTGTTGTCTCACCAAATAGGTGGTGAGTTATGTTCAGAACAAGTCAAATAAAATTTCTCGATGAGCATGAGATGCATTTATCATAATCTTTTATTTTTATTTTTCCTTTCTGTTACTTTCTTTTAGAGGAATGAAGATAAATTTTTGTGTAAAAAAAAAAAATCACACTTCTTCCCAACAGGAATTCATGTCCTCATGCAGCTTCCTCCATCAGTTGAGAAGCCAGAGGCACTTTGCTGAGGATCTTCGAAGCAAAGTTCTGGTTGGGAATACAGGTGGGCAGCTAGGTGTTGCAATTGTTGTTCTTCGCAGTGCATTGGCCAGCACTAGGAATGTGAAGCCACCAAAAGATGGCACCTGGTTATCTATTTTTAGGCATGAAGTGCAATGTACAGGTGAGTTGCTCAGAAAGCTTGAGCACGACAATGACTTGGTATACCATGAGAAGCTACCTTTCGACGATCAAATTCCTGTTCTCGAGGGACGGAGGGTGGTCCAATCTATACCGTACAAGCCTGCTCGATTAGGAAGACAACTTGAATTCCAGGTTTGAACTGAGTGATGTTCACAACATCTGAGCTATGGCACCAGCTTTCGTACAAGCAATGCTATCGTTGGTTCACATACCCTTGTAGAGAAAAAGAACCCTCATTCATTGGACACTTCAATTTTGTAAAATTTGGGAGTGAAAATTGTACAGATGTGTTGCATAGTTTTTGTTTGACACTGATGGTGCAGAATCACGGTCAAGGACTGTTGATGGGGGATCACAGCCTTCGTAGCATCGAGTTTTGTTTTGACAATGGTAATGTTTTTGTCTGTGTTTAGTTTATTGATAATAATAAGTTTTTCATGTATTGGTGTATGTTCATGTGAGCAAACAGAATAATAAAAGAAGAGTTTGTGTCTTTAGAAAATATAAAAAAATAGTAAAAAATAATAAATTAAATTCGTTAATACAAATTGTCCTAAATTTCTTGATTTTTTTCTCTATTTTTTTTTCCATTTTTTACGTGTTTTAAAATGTAAACCCAAGCCTTCATTAAATAGGTTGGTTGAATAACTTTATTCATTAACTTCATTTTTGTTAAAAGTAGGAAAAAATGATTTTTAAGTTAATATTTTTGAAACGAGTAAAAAAAGTAATTTTAATAATAAAATAAGTAAATTAAGAAATGTAAAATATTTTTAAAAATTAAAAATAAAGCAAGTAAATGATGTTTAAGATTAAAAAATTAATATTTATGAGAAAGTAAGAGGAAACGAACAGTGGGAGGCGGGCGAGCGAGGGACCTTGCAAGTTGTGTGCAGGCGAAAAGTAAAAATATAGTAAAATAATAATGTATCTCGTACGAAGGGTAAAGTCGCAAATGTTAAAAAAAATATTAATCGAAAAATTCTTCTCCGTCAATCTTATTTTAAAAACTTACCGTCTACATTTACAATTATATTACATCTCCGGTCAACTTTTCGATTTACAGAAACATTCGATTTTTTTAAAATTTTAATTTTTTCAGATTTTTCGTTCACGAACATGCCTACAGATAACAAAAAAGAAGCCCACAGATATCTCGGTCCTATTTGTTTACGCATTTCATAGTAACTTTATTTTTTATTACTTATTATAATATAATATTATTTATTAAATAATTTTTACACAAATTATTATTTATTAGATGTAACATTTTAACATATCATTAAATATAACATTTTACTATTTATAGTATAATTTACTATTCATTATATTATTATAATAATTAATATAATAAATATTATTTATTATTTTATTATATATTTTATTTATTATTTATTATAACAAAAAAAATTATATTTTTTATTATAAATTATATAATTCCTAAAAAATCAAATATCCCACGCGACCTCAGCTCACCGACCAAACCTCAATCTTATCAATTGCATCTCCTCGTCATCATCGCCGGTGCCCTTCATTAGGGGTCGACCCGATGAGGCACCTCACCGTCGCCAATCCCGTCCAGTCCGACGTGGCGACCTGAGACTGGACGATAGGCGATAAGCCCCGATCTCCGAGGGACGGGATGACGCCGTCTCGTTCCCGCCTCCCTACCACGGGGACCACTGGCTAGCACCTTGGTACGCCACGTAGGGATCGGAAATCACTGACACGGCTTCTGGTTTTGCTGGTTCTTCTGGGCTATTTCACACGAGTAGAAGATGGTCAGTTGATGCCCGATGTAGTGGTAATCGTGGTAGGGGTAAGTATTTTCGTGTTTGCTGTAAGTGGAAGGATGTGTGGTTTTCAGTTTTTGAATGGTGTGAAGTAATAAATCTCTGGGTTTTATTTGGTTTTAATTTACCGGGAAGAGGAAAAAGGATGCGTTTTTCGGTACTTTCATGCTAGTTTCATCGTGATAATAGCAATAGGATGTTGATTTTTGTTTCATTAAAAGACCGAAGTTAACTGCGGCATTTCTTTGAGATAAAAGGATGCGCTTGGTTTAGTGCTTCTAAAGTTGAAGTCTGCCGATTGAAGGATTCTTTTTAATTTTATAAATCTCAACAGGAAACATCCCTTCTCTCATCTGGGTGTTCCAGACTATACAACTGTGATGCATATTCCATGAATTACTTATACGAGATTTTAATCTTATATAGTTAAACATATTCTATCAAGTGAGATTTTCTGCCGCTATTGTAAAACAAAACTATGTACACATATGGTCCATGGATAATAATTTGCAGAGAAAATCAAAATCAAATAAGAATGATTTGATCATTGAAGCTTAAGAAAGGTATGTAACTCTCACTCTAAAGTTGACAGTCCTCTGCAACTTCCTTTTCAGATTCACCAGTGACATGATGGCCACGACTCCTACATGCTCAGCTGTTATTCATAAAGATTTTGTACATTCGACAGCAAAACCAGTTGCATTTGGGGATAGATTCTTGATAAAAGATGTTTCATCCATAAAAAAACATCCTCTTCTTATTCCAATTTCTAATGTTAGACATTTTGGGAGGAAATGGCTTGCAGTGCATCCTCATATCAAATCGTGTTTAAGGAATGGTCTGAATCAGAAGGATGAGTTATCTCACTTAATCCAAACTAGGAGCTGTTTCCAATTGAAGAAATTTATTGAAGCAGATCCATTTATGGTCCATGGGATGGAAAGGAATGTAAAATCCACACCACTAAATAGTTCTCAAAAAGGTAATCTCGAGGTTGTATCTGGTAATGCTGGGAAACAAATTGAAGCTTTGGACTCTTATTTGGGCAAGCTTCAAGAAGACGTGAGCAATCAGAAGGCCTCATCTGAAAGTGATTCGAAAGATATTTACAGAGGTGAATTTAGGGAAACTACAGCATCGAGTGGCAAGATGATGAAAGACGTTGATATAAAGATTGGATTACGTTCCCTTAAGAATTATTTTGGCAAACTTAGTACCAGTAAGTTATTTTTCTGGTGTGGTGCCTGATTTCAATTGCAACCTGCCAGTGATCTCCTCTTTAGCGAAAACGTTAGCTTGTATGTATTTGCCAAGTTCAATTGAAGATATTAAAATTGTGTAGTCGTTGCATATATGAATATAATGTGATTTATTTGTTCAAGTTTATGGAACTTGGTAGTCTAGCATACTTACTCATTTCTAGATTATCTAGACACTAAAAGTATTTAAAGAGATCACTTTTGGTATTCCAAACAAGTTGAGATGTTCGGATGATGGTTTTTAGGGTACCTCCAACAACTATCGTGACCATGAGAAACCTTTTCAATTGTGCATTTCTACCAGAAATGCAAGACCAAAATCATTCTTCCTGTAGAAGAAATTCCACTGACAAAACTATTTCGTGCCAAACATCTTTCTTTAGATTCCTAAAACCTCACAAGTTGCATCTTATCTGATTTGCTTTTTTCAAAACATAAATTTATTTGCAATAACTGCCTGACGAGTATGCATTGGGTTATATGGTTTAGGACAGTTTTCCTAGAGGTGCCTCTTAGAAAAGTTCCTAGAGTCTTTTTTTTTTCTCCTCACAAATATACAATGGATATAAGTAATCATATGAATTAAATTATTGAATAATTACAATACACAATAAAACTTTTACTTAATTTAGGCATTGATTCTTGATCTAAATGTCTTAGAATTTACTTTTTTTAAAAAAAAAATTCGATCATTGATCTGTACTTAAAAAATGTGAAGAAATATAACTCAAATTATGCTAAAATTTTAATACATAGTAGATTATACCATATATATACTAATTAAAATTAAAAATTAAAAATAAGTGGTTCCTCTAGGTAGGCACTTCTAGATGCCTTTTCTCTCTCTATATGCTTTCAAATTTTTTGACTTGCTGTCCATTTTTGGGTTTACATTTCTCCTGCTGAAGTTATTTTAACGTAAAAAATTGTCCAATATGATTGGCAGATTTTGTCACTAAAAGTAGTAATCCAGAAATGTCCAGTGAAGAGCATCCAGATACCAGTCATCACAATGAAAAATATCAAGGAGATGACCAAGCTGAAGAAGAGAGCCCGGGGAACTTTGCTTCATCATCAAAAACTAATGATGGCTTGACAACATCTATGTCTGTCGATAAGCATTGTGAAGAATCCAGTGACGAGGGATCAGATTTTTATTTGATGTAAGATATTTTTCACACCAATGTTACCTTCTGGAAGGTGCTGTTGTCTATGATATCAGCCCAAATTTAAAGTGCTAGTTTTCTCCACTAGTTGCATTGCTTATTTGTTATGACAGCATAGTATCATAGAGCCTTTTTTGATGCTATTGTGGAGCTTTTAATCATGTATATGGATTCATACACCTTGCTAATGATGCCATTTTTCCTATTTGCTGCAATGCAGAAGCCTTGTAGTTTCCATAAATACTGCGGTCTTTTTATTTGCATTAGCAAGCCCAGTTGGAAACTCTAGTCTACAACAGCTATCCCTTCCTCTGATTTATGGGGCAAAGGTTAATAAACTGATACTTGATGGAGAGTGGTGGAGGCTCGTGACACCAATGTTTCTGGTACACAATTAAGAATGGCTGATGTTTCCTGGCTATGATAATTTTAATTAATGTGCAGTTTATAGGATTACATTGAAAATTTTTTTCATTAATTTTCACCATCTTTAATTAGATTAAAGGTTTAACTGATGTTTTCACTTGTGTCTCTGGCAAACACCCTCTGTCTCAAATATGAAAAATGCAAGTTGGTTATCAAATACCTTTTCTTGATCTGTCAGAATGAAATTTTATTTAAAACATATGTGAAAGCAATACACAAGAAGAGCAAAAGAAACGGGAAAAGAAAGCCGCTCCTTTGACTAGAAGAAAAAGGGAAGGAAACAAATTAGAAATTGGAAGCTTGCCAAAATTTCTCTTTAGTGTTCTCGATTAGATGCCTGAATACTTCCTCCCAATGATTACCCTAATGTGTGATATTTTGCAATGATATATTTCTCATTGGAACTGTTATTCTTTATCTTTCTAACAACCATGTAATGATGCGCTTTATAGTTAATTTCTTTTTGCATTTTACTTGATCTGAATCTGGTTTTGTTTGCTTCTTGCATAGAATCATATTTGCATATGAAATTACCTTCCATTCAGATGTCCTCGGACAATTTTATAATTTATCATCTCATCTGTGCAGCACTCTGGATTTCTTCATGTCGTGTTCAGCTGTTGGACGCTTCTTTCCTTTGGACCTCAAGTTTGCAAGGGTTATGGTCCCTTGACGTTTCTCTTGATATACATTCTGGGGGGAGTATGTGCCAACGTGACTAGCTTCCTACATACTCCAGAGCTTACCGTTTGTGGCACGGTACGGTAATAAAGTCCACCCAATTTTAGTTAAATAATACTGCTATGTCTGTCGTGCTAATTGTATTTATCTCCAGAAATGTTGGTTGCTCCCCATGCTTAGAAAAGCATCATTTTCTTTATCAAAGTTTATTTTCAAGTTCTCACATGCTGGTGCTGGTATCATCTTTGTAACTTGCTGTTTGACAAGTTTGATTTCAATATGCCTAGCATTTGTCAGATATATGATCCTCGGTAGAGTTAATATTTCATAGATAAGTTTCATAAATTCTATTTACAATGTCGGGATATATATCGTCATCACTATATCAGAGCGTGAAATAGAGTAGGCGGCATATAATCCTCCTTATAAGCTGTTTGATTGAAAGAAATATAATCAAAAGACTGAATTGCTGGGGGCACCCACAAAAGAGGCCCAAATGCCATTCGTTAATGGTACTGGAATCGTAGGCGAAGTTTAAGAATGTCATGGCTGTTGCACATTTTCTTGGAAGTTTATTTTGGTTGTTTTGCATCAAATCAAACGTTTTATTGGCGCCAGGGGCCAGTCTTTGCCGTCATTGGAGCTTGGCTCATGTATCAGTTAGAAAACAAAGCAGCGATCTCGCCGGAGGTCTCAGAAAGCATGTATTGGAAAGCTGTTGTAGCCACAGCCTTGAGCTTCTTATTGCCCATCGATGGCCAAATTGACGAATGGTTGGTAAAACTTAATCCCTCCAAATTTGAGCTGATTTGCTTAGCATAAGGTTAAGCGACCTGATGGGCATACATGGAAATCTCTCCTTTTCGTTTTCTCAGGACACATCTAGGAGCAGCTCTGGTCGGAATATCTTACGGATACTTGACATGCCCAACGGCCAAGCTGGACAACACGTCTGCAGAAGAGGGTCAGAAAGAGGGCATTGCGCTTGTAGGCCAGCAAGCTAATCCGTGGAAATCAATCTTGAGTTTCATCATATCCATCATTACATTGTCATCCCTTGTTTACATGTTCGATCCAGAAGTTGATCTCCTAGACCTGGTAAAATTTCTGGACTAGTGTCTCCCAAATTTTGATGTAAGCAGATATAAATGCGAAAATTTGTGTGATTAGGAACACTTTAGCTGCAAAAGCTTACAGCGTCATATTAATTGCTTCTGTTCACCAAGAAAATCTTGAATTTAAATTCAAGCAAAAACGATACCAATATAATGATCCAATGTCTCACACACACACACACACACATAGGGAGAGATTGATCACACAGATAATGTGTAATACGGAAGCCACGGAAGTAGGAGGCGGGGTCTCGTTCGAAGTCCTCTCGCGGCATGTAATATGCTCTACCAGGTGCCTTCATCAGTTTCTTTTTTTTTCTTTTTCGTTCATCAGTTGAAGGTTCTTGTGCTCTAACAGACATGTACGCGCCCCACAGGAGCACTCCACCCACAGCCGCTTGTGCCACTGGATTCCTATTTTTGGGCTCTCGGGTTGCAGACGCCAACTTGTACACGCCCCACAGGACCACTCCACCGACGGCCGCTGCTGCCACCAGCTTCATGATTCTGGAGTTGCAGGCTTGCAGCGTCGGAGGTGTCAAATCTTCCCTTCTGGATCGCTGCTGAGATCGAAGGGAGAAGGTCGCTCGGTAGGGCTCAGAAAGGTTCAGTGTGATTTTTATCATTTTTAAAATAACGCAAAAAGGTTGCCACTGGTTACGCGCGTTTTCGTCCTTTCAAGTTAAATCCAACGGTGAATACTCCATCTTTCGAAAATAGGGAGATTTTCAAGTGCGGCACCATTTTTTGTCATATCTCTGTGCGTTCATTTGGTATTTTTACAAATATGGTCGGATTGTTTTACAAAAGTTCATACAATATTTTGTAGTTTTACAGAAATAGAAAAATGTCGTCATAGGCACTCCTTTCGTTAGAGTGCCTATTGATGATCATCAAAAGCATAATTATATTTTTATCTTGCTTTACAAGATATCGAAGTTACAATTTCATGATAAATTATCTTATATAGTAAAAGGATCAGTTGATCATATAATTGGAAGTGTTCTTTAACATTAATAGTCACAGTAGGAGAAAATGTAATGGTAATATTGATAGAGAATTTACAACGATAATCAAATACTTTTATAAGCAGAATAATAAAGAATTTAAAAACAATTATTACAAATTAACTATGAAATTGTTTAGTACATTACGAAAAATAGAAACGGCCCGATGCAATGTCGATAATATCCCTAACATGTAAAACAATTTACAAGTAAAACCATGCCTCTGCAAATATTTCTTTTTTTCGCCTTTCCAAAAATATAACGATTCCCAGCATCTGGCCTCCATGCCTCCATGCTCCTTCCCTCCAGAGTCGAGATCATATGCTTGCGGCTTCGATTGCAGGTGCCAGCTTCGATCTTCGACGGAAGGAGAAGACCTCAGGCCACCTATTTCCCAATTGTTCCAGAGCCAACTGTTGAGAAGATGTGCGAGAGATTTTATACTAGGGCTTCCTTCGGTCAATCTCAACATTTTCGAAAATGGAGTTCACACGAGGATCTCCGCTTCCCGAACCGAGGCTTGCTTCCACTGGCACTGCAGAATGTTGCCGCAGGAAGAGCAGGAGTTGAAGCGTGAGAGAGAGACTCGTGGACTGAAAAATCCAGTATTTTTAGTTAATAATCATTTTAACGCAGCTAATCCTTTAATCGACTCTACGTGGACTGCGCTCGCACCACATCCACCAGCACCATCCAGTCTAGTGCGTGGGGTGTGGCTGTTACTTCCGTTGCTCACCCCAGAGGCCCCCGGGACACTGGAAATTGAAGGTCGATGGCGGCCGCTGCAACGCTAGCCGCAGGGGCAGTCGTGGTCCTGCCGAAGCGCGCCGCAGAGTCTGTTCGCGGTTCCCATGGCGGTGTTGGAAGGGAGCTCGTCTCTCTGCCCAGCCTCCGGAAGAAAGATGTGTTGTCGTTTGGGGGTAGCCTGCAGCGATCGGGTCGGAGGGTAGGGGTGGTGCTTGTTGCCAAAGATGTGGATTCGAGCCAGGCTTCGTCCTCGTCCTCGTCCTCGGCGCCCGCATCTTCTTCTGCCATGGCTACTGTTCCTGATAAAGAGTTTTCTCTGGCCAAGGTCATTTTATCATCACCTTCTTCTTCTTCTTCTTCGTCTATCATCACTATACTGTTCGATGCTCTGAGAAAGTTTGATAAATCTATCTTGTGCTTTATGAGCTTCATCACGATTATTCTTTTTCAGATGCGAAACCGAGAATAACGGCTTTATTTTGGTTTTTCCTGAGATGTGCTTGGAAATATTTGTTAAGCGTTAGATGTTTCTATTATATTCACTAACACAAATGCTAGCTTACGTGCTTATCTTTCTCCTTTCATAGTTAATTGTTCGGATGAAAAATTGTGACGCACTTTTGAATGATTCAGTGAATCCTGTTAATGTTTTGCTATAGTGAATGTTTCTTCTTCTTATTCCATCCCATAGAAATGATTTCTACCGGTTTATTTGAATGTGAATATGAAGAATGGATGATACTCATAAAGTTTATTCTTCTACGCTACTTGTCAGTGCAATCTTTCTAGCTGCAAAAATGAGATGTTTCGATGGAAATTGACTTGGAGTTGGTAAATCAGTTCAAACTGAAAAGTTTATTCTTCTACGCTACTTGTCAGTGCAATCTTTCTAGCTGCAAAAATGAGATGTTTCGATGGAAATTGACTTGGAGTTGGTAAATCAGTTCAAACTGAAAAGTTTATTCTTCTACGCTACTTGTCAGTGCAATCTTTCTAGCTGCAAAAATGAGATGTTTCGATGGAAATTGACTTGGAGTTGGTAAATCAGTTCAAACTGAAAAGTTTATTCTTCTACGCTACTTGTCAGTGCAATCTTTCTAGCTGCAAAAATGAGATGTTTCGATGGAAATTGACTTGGAGTTGGTAAATCAGTTCAAACTGAAAAGTTTATTCTTCTACGCTACTTGTCAGTGCAATCTTTCTAGCTGCAAAAATGAGATGTTTCGATGGAAATTGACTTGGAGTTGGTAAATCAGTTCAAACTGAAA